>PVLD010001183.1:185687-216550 GCA_004027595.1 Dinomys branickii
GGGGGGGGGGGGGGTGATACCAGGGCTGAGCAGGCAAAGACCAGGGCAGAATCCCAGACCAGGGGGTTGGCACGTGCAGGGAGGGACTCTGGGCTGGTGCCCAGAGCCTGGGGCACCGGCCGTGTAAGGTCTCCTGTGGTGAAGCAGTGGGCTTAAATCTCATCCTCAGAGGTGTGCTGTTCTCTGCCTTTACATAAAGGCCCAGAGCTGGGCCCAGGGTGCCCTCCTGCAGTGCCATGACTTGGGAGCTGAGGTAGGAGGGTGGCTGGAGTCCGGGAGTTGTGTCTGTGCGTGCAGCTGCAGCCGGCATGCTGCGCTGGGTAGGCTTCCCTGCACTTCTGAAATGAACACCCACTGAGCCAGGCCTAGTTCCTTTCCCCAGTTGGCCCAAGAGGAGCTCAGGAACCACCCAGGGCCTCAATGTGGCTTTTGGTTGCAGCTTCCCATGCCAGCTGGGTCTGCCACACCCGCCCCTCCCCGACTGCTGCATGTGAGAGTAAATTGTGCTTCTTAGAAAAGCCCTGAAGCCTGCAGCTGAGAACACTCGCTCGGCCCCGCCTCCCACTGAGAGCCTGCGTGGGCTCCTGGCCTGGAATGTAAGCTGGCATGGTGCTGGCAGTATGATCCTTTTTTTAGGTTACATATTTCCAAATGTTTTGATTTTTTTGGAGTCAGAAACAAAAACACACAGAAGAAAGTGGAGCTCCCTCAGCACAGCTGCCCCTGCCACTGGGTGGCAATACTAGAGACCCTGCCCCACCCCGTGTGACCAGTGGGCAGCTGTTCCATCATCTGGCAGGGGGGATAAAGGGGGGGGCCGGCCACCCTTGGGTCCCCAGGCCACCTTCTCCTGCTGCTCCTGTGACTTACAGTTTCTAGCATGTGGAAAGAACCTGCCGTTCTTCCTATGTGCTGTTTGCACTGTGTGTGGGGCCTGAGGCTGTGCTTCCCACAGGCTGTGGAGACTGGCCGGTTGGGTCCCTACACCTCAAGGACTGAGTCCCCCTGCTCCCCGGGGAGAGCCCTCCAGGCTGGCCTTGCTGATACTGTGGTTCCATGGCCCTTGCAACAGCTCTCCATGACCTTAGCATAACGGTGACACTGAGCCCAGCCACAGAGGCATGGGCAGGAGGGCAGCACTGAGCCCTGTCCCTGCCCTGGTGCTCAGGAGGGAAGCACGGCACCTGGCCCCCTTCCTGGGGGTGACAAGTTTCCGGACTTCGCTGAAGAGCAGGGTAGGGTTGCACCTGTGTGGGGTGGTTTCCCTGGGGCACATCACAGACTGGCCCTGCCTTTTAAATTTCACTTCCCACTGTGTGAATGGGCTATTATCTGTAAGTATACGGTGGACGTCCTCAGGTAGAGATGGTAAAATGTGAACTGGCGGATGTGGTCCCCACTTGTAGTCCCAGCTACTCAGGAGGATGAGGAGGAGCTCCAAGGCCCAGGATTTGGAGATCAGCTTGGGCAAACATAGTAATGAGACCCTGTTTAAAAATAAAGGTAAACCGGGTATGGTGGAGCACTTTGTAATCCTAGCACTAGGGAGGCTGAGGCAGGAGGATTGCCACAAGTTCACGGCCAACCTGGACTACATAGTGAGACCTTGTCTCAAAAAACCAAAATAAGTAAATAAATACATTTTTAAAAAGCTAAAAAGGGAGCAAATTTAAAAGGCAATAGTCACTTGAATGAAATCGTATGGTATAGCCAGACATAGTGATGTACTCCTGTAATCTCAGTGCTTTGGGAGGCTGAGGCAGAAGGATTGCAAGGTTGCATCCTGCCTTGAGTAACTTAGTGAGTCCCTGTCTCAAAAAGTGTAAGAGGGCTGTGGTTCTAATCAGGGTGTGGGTTCAACCCCCCGTGCTAAAGAAAAAAAGCAGTTGTATGATGTCCATGCTTTACAGTGTGTTTCCCAGTGCCTGTGTGGTTGGGTGGGTCCAAAGGAAGGGAGGGTGTTTCTGTCCCAGTCGCCGTTTTGGCCTCAGTGTCCAGAGGTGACGCTACAGGTGTGTGGGAAGTGCCCACCAAGGTGTGTCGCGTGCCAGCACACACCAAGAGTTCTTCAGCACTTGCTCTGTTGCATGTATATTTTAGGACTTTATTTCTTGGCCTTTTGAGAGAGGGTCTCACTATGTAGTGCAGGCTGGCCTTGAACTCATTTTGTAGCCAGGCTGACCTCAAACTCACAGTGATCCTCCTGCCTCAGCCTCCTGAGTGCTGGGATTATAGGTGTGCACCACCCTGCCCCGGCTATTTTTAAGACTTTTTAGAGCAGCGTATGTCTGTCTACAGCAAACTAAGAGGAAGATTTTGAATTGTCCCTATGTAGGAAGCACACGTGCCTGGCCACTGTTAACGTCCTAGTAGAGGACGCGTCGCTACCCGAGGCCAAGCGGGTGGGGGTCACTCCCATGTGGGACGTGCTGTGGGCGTGCACAGATGGAGCACCTGTTCCAGCCTCTCCGCTGTTCAGCAGCATCCTTTGCTCATTCACTAGCAACTTGTTGAGATGCTGTGAGCCCGGGTCACACCCTGCTAGGTGCCTAGGGGATGGCTGGATAGAGACTTCCTGGGGCTGAGTCCCCAGCTCCTGTGTCACGGCTTTTGGGGCAAGACTCCCTAATTCCTGTGGCCTGTTACTTCTTCGGAAGGTGCTTCCCTCTAGGATTAAATACACGAACCACGTGAAAGCCAGTGTCTGTGGGACAGTGCTCGTCACTGTCACCTTCACGCTGGGCTGGGACTGTGGCTCTCCTGCCCTCACCACTACCGTTGACCAGTGGACACTGGACTGCGGCCTGCTGTGCCCTGGATGATGCTGTGCAGGACTCAGTGCAGTTGTGAGGCCACCAGCTTGTGACAAGTGCCCTTCCCAGTCCCCGGCCTCTGGGCCCTTTGGATCTTGACCCAGGCTTCCGTGAGCTGCTGCAGGCAGTCACAGCCCCTCTGTTCCTTTATCAGCAGCCGGAGGACACAGGTTCTTCAACAGCCACCTCTAAGACTCTTTCCTCACCCTGTTTCCAGAGAAGAAACGGGGCCTGCTGCTGGCATGGTAGGCCTGCCTGGCTGCCCGTCCTCAGCAGTCTTCTCTGCCCCCAGGGAAGGCTACAACAACCCCCCCATCTCCGGTGAGAACCTGATTGGCCTGAGCAGGGCCCGGCGCCCCCACAATGCTATCTTTGTCAACTTCGAGGACAGCGAGGTGCCCATGCAGCCGCTGGAGGCCGCGGCCCAGACGTGGAAGAAGGCCTGCACCAACCCCATGGACCAGGAGGTGGAAGAGGAGCTCAGGAAGGTGAGTCTGCCTGGCCAGCCCCGCGGACATCAGCATCGGCACCGCCTGTTTATCAGCTGCCCCGCCCTGTCACTGGGGCTGGCTTTGCTTAAGCTGCCTCAGTGGTGCTTGGGCCTGTCTCCCCTCCAGCCATCACCTATAATAGTCGCCAGTGTAAATCCCAAACCCAAGGCTAAAGACACTTAGAATTCTCGAGCAACCGCTGTGGGTGCTGAAGACCTGGGCACAGGGTTGGAAGGTGATAGAGCTGCAGAGCTGGCATCTGCAGCTGAGCGTGTGCTGCACCTCCGCTCTGGCCACGGGCAACAAGGATTGGGGGCGGGCTCTGTACGCTGTGCTCAGCAGCAGGAACAGCAAGTCCTGGGCAAGGTGTGGGGGTCTTGCTGCATTTCCAGGGCTGGTCTTGATACCCTTTGGGCACAGGGGCCTTTTGCAGTCTTCCCCTGGCCAGGATATCATCTCCGCCTTTGTGGTAGCTCCGCTCAGGCCTGTACCCCTCAGCCCCCTTCCCCTGCTGGGCCAAGAGCTGCATGAGAATGGGGCCATAGCTCTTGTGCCCTGGTAGCCATGCTTGTTAAGCCCCTGCTCTGCGCTGAGTCCCCTCTGGAAAGATCCCTTGGGGCCTAGCCCCAGGGGAGGCCGAGCGGAAGGGCAGGAGCTGCCGGTGTTCATCACTGCCTCTGCCCTCAACCCTCCCAGCTGTTCGAGATCCGCCCCATCTGGTCACGCAATGCTGTGAAGGCCAACATCAGCGTCCACCCCGACAAGCTGAAGGTCTTGCTTCCCTTTGTGGCCTATTACATGGTAAGTGTGGGCCAGCCTGCAGTCCTCGACCCTGAGGCGACATCAGCAGGTAGCCCTGTTACCTGGCACTACTGCGTCGCGCCTCCTGAGACAGCTTGTTAAAGCCAGCTGGAAAGGTTTCTGCTTTCCAGAGTCCACAGTGTTCCACACAGCCTCCTAGTAATGTTCCAGGCTGTATCTGGACCATCTCAGGGTGTAGCAAGGGAAGAGGGGATTTTGTGCTGAAGAAGGCCTCAAAGTGGGAACTCCATAAGGATCCAGCGTTGGATCCGCACCTTCTGCTCCTCCCTGGAGGTGGCAGTAAAGGTCCATTTTTGTCTTTGAGGAGAAACCCAGGCCCAGAGGTGACAGGTCATGCCATGGGTCCGCAGCTGGTGAGTGGCAGTGACACCTGGCTCCAGCCTGCTTGGCCTCAGAGCCTTAGCCCCACCTCAGCTTCTACTTTGACCCAGCCCAGGAGGAGGGCAGGGATTGGATGGCGCTGCAGAGGTGCCCGGAGGACCTGGAGAGGGGCCCAGCTGCCGAGAAGGGTGCTGTGCTGAGGGCCAGGAACCTGCGCAAGATGGGGTTGTGAGGGTCGCTGAGGGGTGGCAGGGCCGGAGTCCAGTAGGACTCGGGTTCCAGGGGGTCGCCCAGCGCCACCTAGCTTGGCCCTTAGACTTCAGAAATGCCATTGGGGGACAGGGGATGTCTGATCCACAAGGACAGCAGTGGCACTGCACAGTCCCAGGCACCATGGTAGAGGCCCTAGGCACCGCTCACCTGTAAAGTGTCCCTACTCTTGGGACTCTGCCGCCTCCTGGTGGGGCTTGGCCCCATCCAGGCACAGGAGAACCTGGCCTCAGCACTGCCTCACAATGCACCTTCCCTGTCCCCAGATCACAGGCCCCTGGAGAAGCCTATGGATCCGATTTGGCTATGACCCCCGAAAATACCCAGAAGCCAAGATTTACCAAGTTCTTGATTTCCGAATCCGTTGTGGAATGAAATACGGTAGAAACTGCTAAAAGCTTTGTTTTTTGTCTTTGTGTTTTCCTGTTTCTAGCATCTCTTCTGTAATAAGAGGGTTCACGTAGAGAGGGTGCAAAAGCGCTCTCCCTCCCATGAGAACCTGTGGGGCACGGTGGCATAGAAATGAAGGGTCCAGTGCCGTCCTGGCTGCGCTGGGGGCTACCGTTTTCTGACTCGCGGCCACCTATGGTCTTGGGACATGAGCCCGGCCCTGTCACGTCTCAACCCCAGGACCACAGTGAGGCCGCACACACGCATGCACACACACACTTGCTCGCTCGCTCAGTGTCAGCTCCCAACCTGGATGGCCAGTGCCCAGCCCTTGGGGCTGATGCTGGGAGCCAGGTGCCAGCTCTAGGCACACCTGTCCTTGCCTGCAGGGTACGGCTCCAGTGACATGCCTGTCAAAGCCAAGCGCAGCACTTATAACTACAGTCTCCCCATCACTGTCAAGAAGACGCGTAAGTGCTGTGGCCTACCTACAGAGGGAGGGACCCCAAGACTGGGGTGGGAGGCACCGCTGGGGCATCATCCAGGGCCCTGCTGGCCCTTCCTAGCGGCTGTGAAGGGAGTCGGGGTGCAGGGAGGCAGAGTTCCCTCCCTTCTTCACCAAAGCGCTGCCCTTGCCTCGTGCAGCCACACAGCTCATCAGCATGCATGACCTAAAGCAGGGCCTGGGCCCATCAGGGATGGCCAGCCCTCGGAAACTGGTCTCCAACAAGTACAAGCTCAAGGTGGGTGCTCCAGAAGCGCAGGGTGTGGGCCTGGGTGAGTGTGGAGGCCGAGGTGGGGATGAATCTGTGGGTGGCACTCCGGAGGGGCTTTGGGCCCACCCAGTGCCTTTGCGCTGCTCCCACCTTGGGGGCTTCTAGAAACACAGGAACATGGGGTGCAAACACTTGGAGTCATGGAGACCAAGGATCATCTGGGCAGACTTCCCAGGGATCATCTCACGTGGGGAAGTCTGGCGCCAGCAGCTGTATGTGGCTGCCCCTCCTGAGCCCAGGCCTTGAAACTACTGCCGGATGATGGGAATCAGACGTGTGTGTGAGCTCAGGGCCAAAGCAGAGCATCTGGGGTGCAGCTGGGGGGCCGCCAGGCGTGCTGGAACCGACCCTCACAGGCTCAGCTTTGCCTGAGCATCACCCAGCTGTAGTCAGCACTTTCTAGAACCTTCCCACGCTTGGGCTCCATGTTGTCCCACAGCCCTGGGGAGTTGCATCCCCAAGCCTGTACCCCGCCATGGAACCCGTGCCTGAGGTGGCAGGGCCAGAGTGTGCCAGCACAGCAGAGAGGGTGATGGGAGGGGCACAGCCATCTCCCAGCACCTTGGTGGCCCTGGGCTGCTCCCCCAGGTTTCACAGATGTTGGCTGCTTCAGTGCCAGGTGGCATGCAGCCTTAGTGATCTGCCTTCTCAAGGACTTGACCATGGAACCAGCCCCGCCTCTAGAACCGTGTGCTGGAAGGGGAAAGAGAAAATGGTTACCCATTTAAACCCTGCCTTCCTGGAAGAGCTGTCAAGGCAGAGTGCGGGGGAACAAGGGGAAGCGGGTCAGAACAGACATCAAGGCGCAGCCCCATACTGGGTGGGTGGGCTTCCCAGCAGGCCTGGCTCCCCATCTCCCCTCCCAAACCTCCCAGGGCATCCAGCTTGCTTCCTCCACATCTGGTCCCCAGCCTGGGTCTCTGCACCCACCCTGGTCCTGGAGACAGCCAGATCCATAGAGAGACCTGCAGGAGCCCGCAGCATGGAGCTTTCCAACATGTCTACCATGCTGTCTTGGTTACTTTTCTCTCGTTGCTGAGACAAAATACCCAGTGCCCAAAATGAAGGAAGGAAAGGTTTATTTAGCTTACAGTTTGTGGAGGTTTCAGTCCATACTCGGCTGGCTGAGTGGCAGAGTGGCACATGCCTGAGAGCAACAGTTCATGGTGGTAGAAAATAGCAAAGCAGCCAGAGCAGAAGTGAGGAGCAGTGGCAAGCAGCCTCTTTTCCTCCCTCACACTGTGTGCAGACTACCCACCCCAGGGCAGGTGTAGTGCACACCCATAATTCCAACATTGGACTGCGAATCAATCCTAAACTCTAAAAGCCCGGCCTGTGACTGCATGAGGCTTTGGGGGGCACCCAGACACACCGTAACATTCCACCCCTAGCCCCGCCCATCCTTTTATGCAAAACCCAGACATAAACCAGAACACCTGGGACCTGGCTAACTGCCCATTCTTTCTCCCCTCAGGACTCTGTCTACATCTTCAGGGAGGGCGCCCTACCACCCTATCGGCAGATGTTCTACCAGCTCTGTGACCTGAATGTGGAGGAGTATGTACATGAGGGGCCCTGAGCCAAGCGGGGAGTCTCTGGGCAGGGCTAGGAAAGTGGCCGGGACCACGGTGCTTTCTGCAAGGCTTGCCCCTCTAGTCAGCAGGCAGACCCAGTGCTGGGGGCTGCGCACTGCCAGTGGTCCTGCTGTGTGCGGGTGACTGTGTGCACTGGCGTCGCCTGTGGGAGCCAGCCTGGGTGGCTGCAGGGACCCCGCTTACCAGGGCACCTTTGCTTTGCCTCCTTCCCCCACCGTCGCTCGCATGAGCGCCCACAGCACATTTCCCTCAGCTCATCGGATCCTGGAAACCTTTCGTCCACTTGTTCTTAGTGATGTCCCAGGATGGGAGGTCAGGGCGGCCTGTCACATGTGGCTTGAGATCTGGGGAGGCAGTGACTGTTCCCAGAAAGATGTGCTTGGTCACTGCCTAGCTTGGTGCCCAGTTTGGGGTCTGAGGAGCCAGCTGGGACCAAGTGCTCCCCCTGAGGCTTCCCTCTAAGCGCTGCTTTTCTCAGCATGGTACCACCTCTGCCCAAACTGCCCATTGGCTCCTGCGAACCAAGTTGCCTGTGGAGTCTCATGTCCCATGCCAACCCCCTGCCCGCAGGTTGCAGAGGATCATTCACCGCAATGATGGGGCAGAGCATTTGTGCACAGAACGGGATGGATGGTGCCTCCCCAAGACCAGCGATGATCTGAGGGACACCATGTCCCTCATGATCCGGCAGACCATCCGCTCCAAGAGGCCAGGTGCGAGCCACACGGGGTGAGGGAGGCCAGGAACCTGTTCCTGAGATGCAGTGCTCAGGGAGATCCTCTCGCCCTGCCCTCAGAGGCTTTGGGAGCCCCGGCCCAGCTCAGTGGCCACATCCTGGCCACTCACCGAGGCAACCTGGGCGGGAATCAGGGCCCTGGGTCCTGGGGTCTGAGACGGGGTGTGCAGAGGGCAGCGGCTGCAATCGGAGGCCAGGCCTCCCTTCCCCACCACACTTCCGGGAGCAGCTTCTCCAGCCCTGGGAGCCCTCCACCCTGTCGGGGGCCCATAAACCCTGCACCGGGACACACACGGCCTTGTTTCCCCCCGGCCCAGCTCTCTTCTCCAGCCCGACCAAGGCTGACCATGCAAAAGAGCAGCTGATGTTTGAGTCTGGGGAGGAGGAGGAAGAGGAGGAGGAGGAGGAAGAGGAAGAGGAGGAAGACTTCAAGCCCTCAGACGGGAGTGAGAACGAGATGGAGACGGAGATTCTGGACTATGTCTGACCAGGCCCTGGCCCCTTGGGCTGACCAGGCGAGGCTGAGGTCCAGCTTCATGAGGGAGCCAGGGAAACCCACAGCCAGCCACTGTGTTGAGGGTGGCCCTAGAAGAGCCCCCAGCGCAAAGCCAGAGTTCCAGCAGAGCAGGCCCTAGGCCTGGCCATGACCTGCCGCTCAGTTGTGCCCTTTGGGTGTTGGGGACACCCTGGCTCCATGGGTCCACACCCAGGACCTCTCAGGCTGAGCCCACGAGAGTCAGAGGTGGCGCTGCTACAGCGTGGGGCTGGCCATCAGGGTTAGGTCTCATGACTCATGGCAGAGATGCTGTGGGGAGCCTGGTCCGTGGTCACTGATGGCCAAAGACGGCTCTTGGTTTTGATCTCGTGCATTTGGGGTCACTTTACAAAGGCCAGCCCAGCCCAGCCCAGCCAGAAGTGTCCTGTTGAATCAGTCTTGCTGGGAGCCTTGGTGTCTTGGCTCAAGGTTTGGGGCCACGGGGAGTCCCTTTTGGAGTTCCTGCCACACCTCCATTGCTCCTCCTCCTGTTTGGGAACGAGATCTGTGTGCTTCTGTAGCTGGGTGAGACAAGGACCCTGGGAATGACCAAGGCCACACTCACTTCTGACTCCCCAAATGGACACATTCAGGGATTCCCTGGGAACAGCCCTGGTGTCCCTTCGCTTCCCGGCACGGAAGCAGAGATGCTCATGTCCCTGCCAAGCCTGCCTGTCCAGGGCACACTTCTGTGCAGCCCCCCCGAGCCCACTTCCTGTGGTGCCCTGAGCCACAGATGGGCCCTGAGCCCTCTGTGCGACCCTGAGTCCACCCAGGAGCTGCTATACAAGATAAAGTAACTAGTCCCTAAGCCAAGGGCCTCCTTCCCACGGCAAGATCAGAGCGCTGGTGGCCTTGGTCTGTGCACGTCTCGGGAAGCTGCTGAGGCCAGCCTCCCCTAACTACTTGCAACCAGGCCTTACCCACCCAGAGCTCAGGGCAGGAACCTGAGGCCCGCCAGCCTGGGTGGGCTTCCCAAGGTCTAAACATTGTGAAAAGTGTAGTGAATCCTCTCTTAGAAACCTCCCTTGTTGATAAAAGCTTTTAGTTGTAAAAAGTAGCAAACATACTCAGAGGTCCTGAGTATTTTTATGAGATCCATGTATCCGTCAGCTGTCTTTAGTGGTTACTAGGTTTTGCCAGTCTTATGGCATCTCTTCCCCCATGTTTTTATTTTGTTTGGTTTGCTGGACTCGTTCTAAGAAAACCCCATACTCACCCTATTTCCAAGACCTGAACTACAACAGCACTGTCATGACACTTGTTCTGGTCAGGGTTCTCCAGAGAACAGCTGCGGTATGAGCGTGTGGGCAGCCGTGGGGATGTACTGTGCGGAACCCGCGCATGCTGTTGTGGTGGTTGCAGGTCCAAGGTCTGTGGGGACGGGGGCAGTGGGCAGCCGTGTGCTGGGGGCCCTCCCTGCGCACACGGCCGGCCCTCTGCAGCCCTGTGGCTGCACCAAGCAGAGGGCAGTGCTTTATCAGTGCACCATTTCAGTTTAAATTTCACCCCCCGGCTTCACAGGCCACACGCCCAGCACGGGTCCAGCCAGCTGAACATGTGAGGAGGACCGCTGCCGGAGCTGACCAAACTTTTGGTAATTCCGTAGGGTCCGATTCTCTTACACTCACATTTCCCTGACGGTCTCAAAAGTGTCTTTTTACTTTTGGAGCAGGAGTCAAACACTCCCCTGCCTTCTGCTGTCCGCCAGGAGGGGAAGTGGCACAAGGCTCCACCCAGAGCCCCGCACAGCGGTGCCGGCCTCTTGGACCTCGGAAGCGGGAGTAAACTGATGAATTCCTATCTCAGGTGTCCTGTCACAGTGACAACAGAGCAAGACTAAAGGCCACCGGGCTTAGGGAAAGTGCATGTTCCAGGTTCAGCTGGCTGCTTCCCTGTGCCATCTGACACCCATCTTCCCATTTCCTGAGAACAGGAGAAGCCTGGGCTAGAGGCCACTAAGGCCTAGGCCGAGAGTTGACCTGGCCCGGAGATGGGGTTTCTGCTCAATGTCTGGGGTCAGCCTCACCCGCTAGTCTTGTCTGGTGGTTTTTAGTGACACTGATGATCATCGCCTGGACCTGATACTTAATAGAGTTAAAAAGCACTTCTGGAATCCTGTTGTTCTGTCCACATTTACCACCCGCAGTGCCATAGAGGACTCTTCCACACCAACCATCCCATTACCCTGAGAAACCACAGGGGCAGGGAAGGCAGGAAACGCCTGTTTCCTCCTTGGTCAGTTCTCAAGGTGCAGATGTTCCTCAGCTTATAGCGGAGTTATACCTCTTAGTAACCTGTCAGAAGTTGGAGTGTGATCCCTGGAAAACGTTACTGCCCCCAGCCCTGCCCACCTTGAACACCCTCCGAGCCCTTGTGTTAGCCTGGGGTTGGGCAAAACCATGGAACACAGAGTCCAAAGTGCTGAACAGCTCACATTCATGTGGTACAGAAGAAAGCGAAGAACCCAAAGGTTGTGTGGCTATGCTTGCACACCATGGTAAAGCTGAAAAATTCCAAGTGTTAAGGTGAAGGAGGGGTGGCAGGTAGTGTGCTGGCAAAAGCAAGTGGTGCCCCAGGCCTTCCCCTCACCCAGCTCGGAGGATGCTTCTTGAGGTCCACTTTGGCTGGCTGTGGGGGCCCTGGGGCAGCTCCTGAAGGCTGTGGATGCAGCGCTCAGCTCTGTCTTCTTTCCTGTGGCTACCCAGGCTCCCGCTGTTCCTTCCCTGCCCCAGGCCGGCAGCTGTCTCCCTGGGGGGGCCTTCTTTTTAGGGTTGTCAGCTTCCTGTTACTGTGACAAAACACCTGGGACTCTCAAAGAGGAAGGGTTGGCTTGGGCCCCCAGGTTGGAGGCTTCAGTCCATGGACACCGGGGCCTGTGTGGTCCAGCACGGGTCAGCAGTAGGAGGACATTGTGGAGGAAGCCGCCCACCTCATGGTGGCCTGGAAGTGCAGAGAGAAGGCCTGGATTCTGACATCCCTTTCAAAGGCACCTGGAGTCGCCCAACCTCTACAAGGCCCCGTCTTCCACAGGGGCCACCAATGCCCACAAGTGCCATGGGCTGGTGACCTGCCACAACTGTCACAGCCAGCAGGGTCCTGGGAGGGGGTGCCAGGAGATTAAGAAAAAATTAGACACGTAATAAAAAGAAAATGCGGACCAGACGGGACCTGACCTCTGATGGAGAGGTAGCAATAACCTAGTGTGGTCTGTGGCTTTATTTATACAGAGTAAAAAGAGGGGAAGCACGACAGTCAAAAGTGCAAGGTCGGCTGGGGATCTAGCTCAGAGGCACAAGCACCTGCCTGACAAGCCCAAGGTTCTGAGTTCGATTCCTGACACCAAAAACCAAAAAAGTGCGAGGTCTCTGTTATGCTGAGAACACTGAAAGTGAAACATTCTCAGAGCTGCCTGTGCTGCAGTTAACGGAGGGACACCCAAGACTGGACACCTGCTGCACTGACCTTGCTCTAGGCCCAAACAGCCCACCACCCCCAGTGTAGCTGCAGCTCAGCCTCTCCCCGCAGTGACCAGGCCTCAGCACGGGCCCAGGGCACTCCAGGTCCACACTAGAACACTCCACTGAAAAGGTCAATTGTTCCTGCCGGGGCTTTTGAACAAACCAACTGAAGATGTATATTTAGTTAGACAAAAAAAGGAGCTCACACATACATTACCCAGGTGAAATGTAAGGCTAAGGGTTTACTTCTCATTTCACATTTACTTCTTTTGCTGCTTATGATGAAAAAATCTTAATTCCTGACAACACTGTCTTTGTCTTATACGTGGAAAATTTCTATTTTTTTCCATGTAAAGTTTCAAAATAAAGAACATACTAAGTAGTGAGATGTGGTGGGGTATATCGTAATCACAGCACTCCAGAGGATTGAAATTTTGAGGCAGGAGGATCCAGAGTGTGAGTCCATCCTAGGCAACTTATTAAATTAGGAAGAACCTATCAAAAAAAGTTTTTTAAAGGGCAGGAGAAGTAATTCAGTGTGAAGGCTCCGCACGTCCACCTGCTGCTGTTCCCACCATGGAAGAAGTTTGTGCAGTGGGGTCCCCAGTGTCTGCAGAGAGGTGACCCTCAATCTGCCAGCTCCTGAAAGGACACTCTGGAAACTTGGCTTGTGGCATGTTGTCACTAGATGACTTTTGGAGCACCTTGAGTGACACCATGTCCAGAGAACCTGGCGGCCTCCATGGTGAAGACTTCACACTGCCGCTGCTTCACTCTGTCCTGAGTTCTCTCCCCGCCTCCCACCACCTGCCCCTCCTCTGTGTCTCCCCCCAACTGGCTGTGCTCCAGGCTCCTTGCTGGGGCCTTGGCAATGGTGAACTCTCAGTGCTGCCCTCACGGCTGGGCCAGAGCCCTCGCCCACCTCACACCCACCCAGAGCCTCGTGTCCTCTCTCCGGGACTCCTGGCCTGAGCTGCTCCTGTCCCACACTGCCCGCCAGGGGCTGAGGTTGAAGCTCCCGGGATGAAGAGTCAGCCACACCAAGGCCAGGAGCAGACAGCCACCTGCCCGAGTCACACGCATGGCCCCAGCAGCTGTCCCTGCTGTCCCAGAGGGCAGTGAGGACTCAAGGACAAAGCTTGCCTGGGTTCTGAAGGTGGCCTCAAGCCCTGGGTTATGAGCCAGACACAGGGCACCCCGCACCAGCCAGGTCCCAGCCCTGCCGGCCCCTGCCTGTGCCACCTGCCTCTGCTCCCAGGGAGGCAGTAACCTGCACAGGCGCTCTGTGGGCACTGGGGGCAGCCCTCTCTGGGAGGGGGGCACGACCTTGCACCTGTCCCTCGTGTGTGTGTGTGTGTGTGTGAGGCAGAGCTTGTGAGCATGCGTGGCCGTGACCTTGGCCCCAGCTCCATAAATGCCCAAGGCCCGCAGGGAAGGCCGGCGAGGCGGACACTCAGGATGGGGCTCGTGCAGCTGGCCGTCGTGGGCCTGGCCTGCTGCTTGGCGGTGGCCAGTGCCGCGAAGGTAAGAGGAGCCCTGCAGAGGGTCCAGGGCTGTGGCCAGGTCCGCTTTTGCTGTTGAAGCCATCTGGGAAGTGGGGGCAGGGCCTGGAGGAGGGAGGACAGTGAGTCTCAGGCAGAGGGAGGGGGCTGAGCAAGACCCCACCCACGAGCCCATTCAGGCCCCGGGCACTGACCTGCTCAGGCCCTGCCTGGCTCCTGTCATTCATTTGGGGCCCAGCACAGGTCCTCACTGAATTTGAATCCAGAGCCACCAAAAGCAGTGTGTGCTACTGATACCTCCTGTGCAATATTTTGAAAAAGAAGAAGCCTGTCGCTGATGTAAAATGCAAGCGTTCCAGGCCTCATTGCTCATTTGCCCTGTCTGATGATCTACCTCCAACCCCGTGATCCCGGCTTGCCCCCATCTTACTGAAGACAGCAGAGGCCCAAGCAGAGAAGCAATTTCCCCAACGTCACAGAGCTGCCACTTCCCTTCCCAAACTGGAACCCGACGCTGGGCATGGTGGCGCACACCTGTAATCCCAGCACTTGGGAGGCTGAGGCAGGAGGATCGTTGTGAGTTAAAGACCCACCTGGGCTACAAAGTGAGCTCAAGGCCAGCCTGAACTGCATTAGTGAGACCTTGTCTCAAACAAACAAACAAACAAACAACAACAACAACAAAACAACCGAACTGGAATCCGAGACCTGGCCTAGTCCAAGACAGGGTCTGCCTGCTGCAACCTCCTTGGAATGCATCCCTTAGAAGGAGTGAACACCACCTTCGACGTGCAGCTACCCTCTGGGTTGGGGTCAGGGGCTGTAGTATCTCGCTGAGGGCATGTTCATCGTCTGCCATTTAGTGTCAGACAAGAGGAAGAAGCCCCTCATGCAGATGGTGGGGCATGGGCCCACACCCCACCAGGACACGCATGTGGTCCCCAGGCACGGCGGGACACAGTTGTCTACCTTGCTGAGTGGGAACATGGGTTGGTCCAGCTTTCTCTAGAACCAGGAAGAAGACACCAGGGTGGGATGTAGGGACCAAGAAGCAGGCATGGGGTATGAGCACAGGAAGTCAGCCCTCACCACCCTGGACAAGTGGCCAGACCCACCTTGTCTGCTCCTCTGAAGCTGTCTCTGGGAGGCCCCTGGTCACCACTCAGGATTCAGGCTGTCCAGGGCACAGCCCCCTGACCCAGCCATGTCTCACCCGCAGCTGGGCACTGTGTACACGGAAGGAGGATTTGTGGAAGGTGTCAACAAGCAGCTCAGCCTCTTGGGTGGCGACTCTGTGGACATCTTCAAGGGCATCCCCTTTGCCACCACCAAGACCCTAGAGAACCCACAGCATCACCCTGGCTGGCAAGGTGAGGACAGGGCTGCTTGATGTTCCTGAGTGGGTGGTGAGGGCAGCTTGTGAAGCATGCCATCTGCTCCTGCCTCCCACAGGGACCCTGAAGGCCAAGGACTTCAAGGAGGCATGGCTGCAGGCCACTCTCACCCAGGACAGCACTTATGGGGATGAAGACTGCCTCTACCTCAACATCTGGGTCCCCCAGGGCAGGAAGCAAGGTCTGGTCCCGCAGCCAGTGGGAACCTCCGAGCCAGAGCCGTGGCCCAGCACTGGGTAGTGTAGGGGGCTGCAAAGGTGGGCAGGGGGCTTCCGCCATTGGTCCTCTGCTTCAGGCAGGGTTCCTCCTGCACAAAACATAGACAGGGAACTGGCCATGGAGACACTGAGCAAGCATCTGTGGTCACCATTTTGCTCCCAATCTAAGTCTCACAGGACTTACCTGTGATGGTCTGGATCTATGGCGGTAGCTTCTACTCTGGGTCCAGCAATGAGGCCAACTTCCTCAGCAAGTATCTATATGACGGGGAGGAGATTGCAACCCGCGGCAATGTCATTGTGGTCACCTTCAACTACCGCGTCGGGCCCCTGGGCTTCCTCAGCACTGGAGATGCCAACCTGCCAGGTCTGATGGGCGCTATGGGGCTGGGACAGCCAGTGTCATTGGCACCACAGTGTGTACCCTGGGTCATTATGGCCAGAGCCATGCAGCACCCCCAGGGCCTGTGTGACAACTCCCTGCTCTGCCCCCAGGTAACTACGGCCTTCGGGATCAGCACATGGCCATCGCCTGGGTGAAGAGGAACATCGTGGCCTTTGGGGGCGACCCCAACAACATCACCATCTTTGGGGAATCAGCTGGAGGCGGCAGCGTCTCTCTGCAGGTCTGAGCTTTACCAGAGGAGAGACCCCTACTCCAAGGTTTGGGAAGGAGAAGGGGAAGGTGGGAGCGGGAGAGCAGGCTCAGGGGCGGGCTGGGTGTGCTCAGCCTGGGAACCCCGGGGTGACAGGCTCCTGGCTGTTGCAGACCCTGTCCCCTTACAACAAAGGCCTCATCCGGAGAGCCATCAGCCAGAGTGGTGTGGCACTGAGCCCCTGGGCCATCCAGCACAACCCCCTCCTCTGGGCCCAAAAGGTAAGCCAAGGAGGGAAGGGTGGGCAGGGCGGGGTCTCTGATGGACACCCGAGTGGGCAGCGGAGCCCTTGCTCGTTCCCATTCTCTGTCCCTAGTCCTGTCTGAGGTCACTGGCCTCACCTAACCAGCCACCTTTGCCCTGCCCCAGGTCACCAAGAAGGTGGGCTGCCCCCAGGACGACCCTGCCAGCATGGCCAAGTGTCTGAAGGTTACTGACCCCCGGACCCTGACCCTGGCCTACAGATTGCCCTGGGAAAAACAGGATTGTGAGTGGGGGCTTTCAGGTGGAGGCTGTGAGGGTTTCAGATGGAGGCAGATCCCTGCTCTTTGAGGCCAATCACCTGCAGAAGAGAGGAATGTGGGGTCTCCAGCAGCTCGCTCACAGGCTGGGGAGGTAGCGGTGGTGGGGTGCTTCTCTTCTCCTCTCCTCTGTGAATCCCGAGTGACTCCTTAGAGAAACTGATGAACTTCGGGTCCTTCCAGGCCCCCAACAATGCCTAGGTTTACAGCACTTACACTTTTAGGGGGATGCCCAGACCCCAGAGCCAGCGGCTGCGTGTGACTCGATCTTTCCTTCTTCTCTCCTGCATTCATCCAGCAAATGTTTGCTCAGCATGTGGGGTAATGTTGGGTCTTTCCAGCAGGACCGAGCGGCAGGGATCTAAATGTAGAGCAAAGAATGAAATAAGGGCTTCGTTGGTTTTCTAGCTAATCCTAAATAGAAGGAGTTAAAACTTTACTCAAAAAATTCTCCTGGGACCAATTTCAAGGACGGGTAGAGAAAGGAAATAACCAGATAAAGAAAGGCACCAAATAGCCTTGGGACTTGTGCCAAAAGACCAGAGAGAGAAAGAGCAGCCAGACAGAGTGCAAGGAAAGCAGAGTGCACCATGCCAAGATAGCTGTCCCTCCCGCCTCGAGAGAATGAGGGGAAGCAGGGGGTAGGCTGGAAGAAGTGTGGAGAAAACTCTTCTATCCGCTCTAGCTCATTTTATTACCACAATGGATACTCACACTCTGCCTTATTAACTCTAAGCTAACCTTGAATAAGGCAACCTCTAGCTAAGCAGCTGCCAGCCCCGGAGATAAGGCCTTGTCAAGGACAAATAAATAGACACAAAGAAGTTACACATAGATCACCAGACAGAAATGATGCAGGCAGGGGGGCCTGATCTCATCCAAAGACAGCCCAGGGAACCCGTCGGGTCATGGGAAGTTCCGGGTAAGGGGAGGGGCCCCTGACACCTAATAAAGAGTGGGGGAACCAAGGCCGACAGGTCCTCCACCTTTCCAGAGCCCCCACCCTGGTTCTGCTCAGGGTACCTATCTTCTTCTCCCTCCTCTCCAAGACAGTCTCTTTATCTGTAAACTTTGTTTTTTCAATTCCTTACTGGTGCTGAGTTTATGGTCCTGAGGAGTGTCCAGCCCCTGGAGTCCACACTAGCGCTGCCAGGTCCCCAGCCGGGCAGTGCAGCTCCCTCCTGCTCTCTCCTCAGCCAGAGTCTCCCAGAGCCCCGTCATTTGCATCTTTACCTCAGGGGCACGAAACTCCAAGTGTGGGCACTACGAAGCCAAGCAGATACTCTTGCCCCGGTGCAACCTCGCGCACCTATGTCTGTCTCTTCCTGGTGTTGGGCGCCCAACCTAGCCTGGCGCATGCTGAGCTTCCTGCCCCTGTGCTGTGCTCCTGCCCCAACAACCAATGTTGTTTGGAGTCTGCTGCAGAAAAGCAGCGTGGGACCTGCAGAGAGCTGGGGCTCTCCTGTCCAACTCAGAAACTTTGTTCACTGGGACCAGCAGAGGGTACGGAGCATGGTGCCAGTCTTGAAGTATTGCTGGCTCCCAGAGGAGATCCCGCCCTGACAGAGGGCACCCCTTTCTCCATCAGCCAGCTCCATGCTGCCTGGTCTTCCCAGCTCTTGATTTAAATCCAGTGAGAAGAAAGGGAGAGGAGGGGGACTGACGCTGAAGCAAAGGGACAGACCTGGGCCCTAGAGCAGCGTATTCTCCCTGTGGGGCCATGCGGAAATGTCTGCGCACGTTTATGACCGTCACCAGGGAGAAGGGGCACCGCTGGCGTCTGGTGGAGTACAACCAAGGATGCAAAGCAACAGCCCACACTAGAGGACAGCCCTGCCCAGCGTAGGGTTCTCCAGTCTGGGGGCCTCTGGCCGGGACTGAGAGAACATGGTGTAGACCAGAGAGGGAAGGAGATGAACTCTGGATACAAAAGGAGGGCGGGATGTGCTGGAGGCACATGGACCTGCTCCCTCTGACTCCCAGACCCTGTGATATATGATCTGGGCATTGGGCCTGTCATCGATGGAGACTTCATCCCTGATGAGCCGCTCAACCTGTTTGTCAACGCTGCCGACATCGACTACCTAGCAGGCACCAATAACATGGATGGCTACTTTCTTGCCGCTATTGACATGCCAGCAATCCGGGAATCCAACAAGGACGTCACAGTGTAAGCAGTGGGCTGGGGCTCAAGGACAGCATGTGCCTGGGGACCGCTGGGAAGAAGCAGCTGGGGAGTCAGCTCACAGGTGGAAGCCATCAGTAGAGGGGGAGACTGAGGCATGCTGAGCTTTCTGCCCTGTGCTGCGCTCCTGGCCCTGTGGTGCTGCATTGGGGGTGGACATGCAGACGGCCTCCTGGTGGCCATAGGGGCAGAGTCTGGTGTCTGCTTGGTCCCTGCAGGGAGGACTTCTACAGGCTGGTCAGTGGGTTCACCACAGCCAAGGGGCTGGATGGTGCCAGGGCCGCCTTTGACATCTACACTGAGACTTGGGCACAGGACCCATCCCAGGAGACCAAGAAGAAGACAGTGGTGGACCTGGAGACCGATATTGTCTTCCTGATGCCCACGGAGGCAGCCCTGGCCCAGCACAGAACCAATGCCAAGTGAGGGTCTGGGAAGAGCGTGGCTTCCTGAGGGAGGGGAGTCTAGGATGCTGCACCTTCCTGCCGTGCCCAATGAAGCAACAGACCGAGGTGTGAGCTTCCCACAGTCACAGCTCCCACAGATGGGAGCACGTGTCCTGTCCAGTTGAATGAGAAGGCAAATGTATATGGAGAGAAGAGAAACCTTAGGTGATACTGAACCACAGGAGGAAGGTGCCAGGACCAAGTGCTCTGTGCCATTCTCACTTTGGCAGCACATAGACAAATATGCAGCAAACATTTTGGTGAGGGGGGAGAACAATTGAAATTATACAATCCAGGAGCTTGGGCACCCACTTTCCCTCCACCAGGTGTAAGAACCCTGTTTTCCTCTGAGTCTTGGTGGGGTCCCCAAGGCCTTTCCCTGCTCCCAGCTCCCCCAGGCCCCTCTGTGTCTGGGCAGCCTCCCGTGAGTCAGCCCCCAACCCAGGCTGTGTCTCCTCCCCGCAGGAGTGCCAGAACCTACTCCTATCTCTTTTCTGTGCCCTCTCGGGTACCCTTCTCACCCAAATGGCTGGGAGCTGATCACACTGAAGAAATTGCCTATGTCTTTGGAAAGCCCTTTGCCATCCCCCTATTGTACCAGCCTCAAGACAGAACTGTGTCCAGGGCCATGATCGCCTACTGGACCAACTTTGCCAGAAGTGGGTAAGGCATGGACTCAACCTGGGAAAAGGGCAGCAGGTTCGAGGACCGCACCAGCATGGCCTGGGTTCTAGCCCTTGTTCCCTCACTTAGCAGCAGGGGAACTTTGGGAGTGTTACTTAACCTCCCTGGCTTTAGCATCTCTATCTGTATGTGAGGGTCAGAGCTGCAGATGGGGCCCCAAGACCATGAGCAGCTCTGCCAGGGCTGGGTTATGACCAGGTGTGCTCAGAGGCTCCTGACCCCTCAGAGGGCCATGCAGAGAGCTGTCTGGAGTCTCCAGGCTCCTAGGGCCCTCTGCCCCCACCCAGCCGGTTCTTACTCTGCAGGGACCCCAACATGGGCCACTCCGTGGTGCCCACGCACTGGTACCCCTACACCATGGAGGACGGCAACTACCTGGACATCACCAAGAAGATGGACAGCAGCTCCATGAAGCAGCACCTGCGGACCAAGTTTTTCCAGTTCTGGGCTGAGACCTACCAGGAGCTGCCCACAGTGGCTGATGAGGCCACCCCTGTGCCCCCTTTAGACAACTCTGAAGCTGCCCCCACATCCCCTGCAAGTAACTCCCAGGCACATCAGATGCCCGTTGGCTTTGATTTCTAGTGTCTGTGTCTGGTTGCAATTGGTCCACAAGGTTTGCCCCCAGGGCTGCGTACTCTCCTGAGCTCTCGTGGAATAAAATCCCATCTCTTTCTATCAGCCCCCTATCCTTGCCCCAGAGACCAGGTGGACCAAGGAGAGGCTATTGGTCAGCCATAACACAGCAGGCTCTTGGCCAGGTGCCACCGTGTGGTCTTGGTCTGTCCCCAGCCTCCAGGAAGTCCGCAGCACTGTCCTCATCTCAGAGGGGACAAGCCCTGTGCAGAGCAGCTGAGGGCCGGCTCTTTTGCTGGCAGGGATCAGCTCTCTGGTCCAGGCTGCCCCACAACACTCAGCCTCATCCAGACGCCCCACAGTGGCCTCCAGGAAGCTGGTAGTGAGTTGGGGCCATCTGGGGCATTTTGGGGTAAAACCCATGGAACAGGAAACCAAGGCAAGCAGGAGCCCGCTCCAGGAGGCAGAGAGCTTACGCAAAGGCCCTCGGTCCTTACTGGCTGCACCTCAAGTCTTCGCAGACAGGGAACCAGCAGGGCAAGCAATCCGTGCCCGGCAGCAAGGATTTTCGCACTATTCCCGTCTGAGGGAAAGCGAGGCACAGTGCCTGCGAGGGACCGAGTGGGTGAAGTCCTGCTGGTCCCCAGGCTGACACTCTCCCTTGGGCCTTCTCCTCTCCTCATTGCAGTTTGATCTCTGCAACTTTCCTTACTTAGTGCTGAATTCCTAAACATGACTTGGAATCTACAAGTTTCCAATTGGTAGTTTGAGACCCAGCCAGCGTGCAATGTTTCTCTTCTGGTAAAGCTATGGAAAGGGGGCTGCTATTCTGGGTCAGGAAACGGCCACTGCAGTTGTTTTTCTTTAAATTTATGGTAACATTCATATAACATAGATGAGTGCATGTATATAATCCCAGCCATTTGCGGAGCTGACAGAAGAGAATTCCAAGTTAGTGGCCAGTTTGGGAAAGCCAGTGAGGTCTTGCCTCAAAAAACGAAAAAACAAAAATAGGCTAGGAGTCAGGCATGGCGTTGCACACCTGGAATATCAGCATTCTGGGAGGCTGATTCAGGAGGATAGAATGTTTGAGTCCAGCAGGGAAACTTAGAGAATTCATAAGACACTATGTGAATACAACAAATATACTTTTACATGGGCTGGAGTTAAAGTTTATTATGAAGGTCCTGGATTTAATTCCTAATAAAACACACACACACACACACACACACACATGCATAGCATGCATACAATCCCAGTTAAGATACCACTATCTTACCTCACAGAACTAGAGAAAACATTCCTAAAATTTATTTTGAACCAGAAGAGACCTGGGGTAGCAAAAACAATTCTTGATAACAAGGGCAATGCAAGGAGCATCATAAACTCTTACTTGAAATTATACTACAAAGCTACTGTGATACAAAGCGTGATACTGGCAAAAAACCAAACCAGACCTACAGATCAGTGGCACAGATTCGAAGTTGCAGAAACACCCGCAAACACACTCAGCCATCTTATATATGACAGAGGGGCCAAACGTGTTCACTGGAAGAAAGATAACTTCTTTAACAAATGGTGCTGGAAAAACTGGCTTTCCAATGCTAATGACTAAAACTAGACCCAGGTCTATCAGTATGCACTAAACTCAAATCAAAATGAAACAAAGATCTAAATAGTAAAGCAAAAACACCACACCCACTGGAAGAGAGAATAGGCCGAACTCTTGAAAACAGGCGTAGGCAACGATTTCACAAACAAAACCCCAACTGCCCAGGAAAAATACAAAGAACCAACTGGCATCTCATCATATTAAAAAGATTTTGCACAGCAAAAGATATCACCAATAGATGTATCTAAGAATCTATCCATTTTGTTTGCATTTCCTGTCTTATTAGAATATAGGTTGTCAAAGCAGGTATAGTTGATCTTCTGGATTTTTGTAGGATCTGTTGTGATTTCGCCCTTTTCATTCCTAGTTGCGTGAATTTGAGTCTTTCCTTTTTTGATCAGGTTGGTTAAGGGTTTGTCAGTTTTATTTCACCTTTCAAAGAACTAACTCTGATTCATTGATTTTTTTGTATTGTTTTCTTTTTTTTTTTTCCGGTACTGGGGATCGAACTCAGGACCCTGCGCTTGCTAGGCAAGCGCTTATTCCACTGAGCTATATCCCCAGCCCTGTATTGTTTTCTTAGTCTCAGTTGCATTAATTTCTGCTCTGATCTTTATAATTTCCTCCCTCATATGAACTCTGGACTTGACCTGCTCTTCTTTTTCTAGAAGCTTGCGGTTCATCATTAAGTTGTTTACTTGAGCTCACTTTGTTTTCCTGATATGGTTATTCACCAATATACATTTCCCTCATTGGTTGTTCTTTTTGTTTCCTGTAAGTTTTGGTGTATTTTATTGGCATTATCATTTATTTGTAGAAATGGTTTAATTTCTTCTTAAATTTCCTCTATGACCTATTGATTGTTTAGGAGGGCATTATTTAATTTCCATGTGTTTACAAAGTTCTTGTGGTTTCTTTTGGTATTCATTTTCAATTCCATTGCACTAGGGTGCGATAATATGCCTGATATAATTTCAATTGATTTGCATTTATTTAAACGTGTTCTGTGAACTAATATGTGGTCTGTTTTGGAGAATGTCCCATGTGCAGCTGAGGAGAATGTGTGTTTTGATGTTGTGGGTGGAACACTCTGTAGAAAGCTACTATGTTCATTTGTTCAAAAGTTTGGTTCAGTTCTAATATTTCATTGTTGATTTTCTTTGTCTAGTTGATCTGTCTATTCGTGACAGTGGGGTATTAAGGTCCCCCATTACAGTTGTAGTAGTGCTTATGTGATTTTTTCATGTCTGTTAATATTTGTTTTATATAGTTGGGTGCACTGGTGTTTGGTGCATCTATATTTATGATCCTTATCTCTTCTTCTTGGACTATTCCATTTACAAGAATGTAGTGACCTTCTTTGTCTCTCTGCATCAGTCTTGGCTTGAAATCCACCTTGTCTGACAACAGAATAGCCACTCCTGCTTTTATCTAGGTTCCTGACAGGGAGTATTGTTTTCTATCCTTTGAGTTTTGGCCTGCGAATTTCTTTTCCAGTTAAATATGTTTTTCGTGTGCAGCATGATGTTGGATCTTGCTTCTTGATCCATTGTGCCAGTCCGTGTCTTTGGATTGGAGAACCGAGACCATTAACATTGGTGGTTCTAACTGATCGGTATCGTTTTATCTTTGCCATGCTGTTTTCCTGTTGCTGGTTTCCCTTATTTTCCCCCTCTTTTTAATTGTTTGACTTGCCTGATAGATTCAGTCTGTTGGGGTTCAGGAAGCTGTTATTCTTGTTATCTCTTTCTAGCATGTCCCTCAGAACATTCTGGAGTGCTGAACTGTTGTTCATGAATTTCCTCAGGTGCTCTTTGTCAGAGAAGTATCTTATTTCTCCATCAGTTTTGAAAGATAATTTTGCTGGGTAAATAAATCTGGGTTGGATGTTGTTCTCTTTAAGTGCTGGAAATACTTCTCCATACTCTCTTTGACTTGAGGGTTTATATTGAGAATTCTGCAGGGATTCTGATGGTTTTTCCTTTAGAGGTTATTTGTTTCTTTTCTCTGAGAGCTTTTATTATTCTATTTTTGTATTGAATTTCTGTAATCTTGACTATTATATGCCTTGTTGTAGTTTTTTTTTTTTAATTTTGGCTCAGTGGAGTTCTATATACCTCACTTAGACTTTTTTTTCCCTACCAGGGAGGGAAGTCTTTTGCCATGATGTCTGTTAACAAGTGTTTATGTCATTTGTCCCCTCTCCTGCTTTTTCATGAACTTCAATGAACCTCTGTGTGTGTGTGTGTGTGTGTGTGTGTGTGTGTGTCTTTTTGTCCTTTTCTGCAGGGTTTCAGTGAAACTGTAGGGTTTCACTCTGCAGTTCAGGCTGGCCTTGAGCTCAGTTTGTAGCTCAGGCTGGCCTCAAACTCACAGTGATCCTCCTGCCTCAGCAACCCAAGTGCTGGGATTACAGGTGTGCGCCACCACACCTGGCAACCCCAGTCAACCTTATGTTATTCTTCTTTACATTGTCTAGCAGTTCGTAGGTTGATTTCTCATGGCCCCTTGATATTTTAAAGAAATCTTTCTTTTCCTGATTACTGACTGCAATCCTGTCTTCTATATCTGAGGTTCTCACTGGCTCATTGTGCTGTGTCTACTTTCAGTGAAATGTTTAGTCTACTGGATATCTGTTTGAATCTGTTTCATGGGTTCTATTTCTTCCTATGTTGGGCGTTCACAGTCTCCATAATTTTTCTAAGCTCCTCTATTCTTTAAAGTCTGTATCCTCCCTGGAGTCCCTAAGGATGCCTTTCATTATGGTCACCCTCTCTGTAGTTATCTGTGGAATTATTTCTAATCTGATTTTTTTCTGCAGCCTCTTTCATTTGCTTTGCTGTTACCACTGTGGTGAGCCCAGGTGGATGGCGTTTGGATTGTCCCACCTCATAGTCCCCTGTGTTTGCCTTGGGTGAGCTGGAAGTCTGGGCTTGCATCATTTTCAAGCGTCTTCCCATTTTGTGTTGCTTTTAGCCTACTTCCTGGGTTTATGCTTGTAAGTTGCCTACAGTGGGTAGCTTTATTCCTAGTATTTAATATCCTTAGGAAGTGACCGCTTCTCAGAGGTGTCTTCCAGGTGCAGCGGGCTTTTGGGTTTTGAGTCTATTGTAAGATCCGACCTCTTCACTTTATTGGGAATAAGAAATTGCTGCCTACTTGCCCCAGCCCCTGTTTTTTGGCACTGACCTATAGTACTTTTTATGACCCTTCAGCAATCTCAGTCTTGATATACAAGGAAGAACAACTGGCGAGAACAATTACGTCAGCTTGGCAAAAGTGGTACAATTCACAATAACAATAAATAAAGTGGTACAAGCAGCAACAACAATAGTATTAGCCGCAGCCTAGAAAATGACAAACTGAGGTAACTATTAACTTCCCACCTTTAACCAAATGAATCAGACAGGTGGTTCTATAACAAAACCTAGAAAATTATATACAGTAAGTAAGCCCTCAATATGGCAATTTTATCCTGGGGGGCTGAATTTAGAAGGGGTTAGGGGGAAAATAAATAGAAGAAAGGGAAGAGATTAGAGGCAAGGCTAGAGGACAAAGGTGGGCCTTGTGGACTTTGGGAGACTGGTGCAGAAGACGGGGGAGACAGAGAAGGAAAGAACAAGAACAGAACATAAGAACAACAAGAAAACTAGAAGCTGTGTTCGCACTCATAGAAAAGCAAGAACAAAGGAGGAAAAAACTTTTAAAAAATCAAGTGATTAAAAAAATATAGAAGATAAAGCAAAAATTTGAAAAATTACGAAAAAGAAAAGGGGAAAACTATGTCCACTTCAAGGTTTGTCTCTGCTGCCAGCTAGTGCGGGCAGAGTTCAGATCCACACTGATGGACCCCAGCAAACCAGCAGCAGCTCCACAGTGGGACAGAGGGTAATCCCAGGAAGCCTGCACCCCTGTTTTCACCAAAGTCCAGGCTGGCCCCTGGCTGGGAGGCTGGAACCAGACCCACCCCGCCTGCGGGTCTCCTTTCTTCCGCAGCCTTGGCTGAGAGCCACTAGGTGGAGCCAGCAGTTGCTCAGGGTCCTGGGCCCAATCGGTCCCCATCCAAAATGGCTTCCAGCCAATTGCCTTGTTCTGTGAGAAGTCTTAACCGGGACAACCCAACAGAACTGCTCTCTGCGGCTGACGCCATACCGCTCCATCTGCGGGCTGCTCCACAGGGGCCTCCGGGGTCAGTCACAGACTGACTGCAGTTTGCAAACGCCCATCCCCTGCGGTGAGTCCAAATTCGTCTCTTCCCTCTTCCTGTGGGCTTTTACTACAGATCCCTCCTGGGTCCTGGGGACCCACTTCCCCCCTTCGTGCCTTCCTCATGCAGCTGTAGTCTAGCGCCCACTACCAGCTCTCAGAGAGCCCCTCTCTCTGCTGCTCAGCACTCCACCATTTTCCAGAAATCCCCAACAGAGTG
Source organism: Dinomys branickii (assembly GCA_004027595.1). Taxonomy (NCBI): domain Eukaryota; kingdom Metazoa; phylum Chordata; class Mammalia; order Rodentia; family Dinomyidae; genus Dinomys; species Dinomys branickii. The sequence goes on from PVLD010001183.1 coordinate 212,118, forward strand.
CAGAGACACTCCACAGAGCAGGAAAAAAATCTTAGCTGGTTGTCCATCAGACAAGGGTCTTATATCTAGAACATATTAAGAATTGAAAACAATCAAACCCCCCAAAATTTAAATGCCCAACCCAGAAATGGGCACCTGAGATGAATACATAATTCTTAGATGAAGAAATACAAATAAATATATGAGAAAATGTTCAACATCAGTGGTCATCTGAGAGAAGCAAATTAAGACAATGCTGAGATTCCATCTCACTCCAGAAAGGAATGACTATTATCAAGAAATCAACCGATAACAAATTCTGGAGGGGCTGGGGGAGAAGGAAAAGGGAAAAAATCAACTCTCCTCCACTGTTGGTGGGAGTGCAGACTGTTGCAACCACTGTTGACATCAGTGTGGATTCTCCTCAAAAAACTAGGATTAGAGGTCCATTTGACCCAGCTATTCCCCTTCTGGGTATCTTCCCAGAAGAATCAAACACATCATACCACAGCGATATATGTGTACCAGTGTTTGTAGCCACACAGTTTGAAATAGCTCAACCTTAGAAATAGCCCAAATGCCAATTAACAAAGGAATGAATTTTTTAAATGTGGGGCTTTTTATACAATGAACTACTACTCAGCCAAGAAGGATAAACTTGAGACATTATTAGGTAAATGGATGGACCTTGAGACCATACTCTTAAGTGAAATAAATTGGACACACTTGTAAATATCACATTTTCTCCCTGTTGCGAGACTCTGAAAGAGTAAATAAGGACCAAAATGTACAATACACATTGTGAAATAGGAAGAAATTGTTCAAAAGGTAATGAATTGGGGAAGGGGAAAAGGGGAAGGAAGGGTAAAGGTAACAATGATTTAAAAAAGGTTAAAATGGAAACATTTCCAAAGCTTTCCAAATAGAGAAGAGGGACAGGCTTCAAGGGAGGAGAGGGTGTGGGGGTAAAAGAAGAATCAATACATATCATATACAGGTACAAATTCCCTAAAATGAGTATGATTGAATTAATCTAAATTAGACAAACAATAAATCAAATTTTTAAAAATGGAGTATCAATAGTGATATTTCCAAAAAAAGGAACACCAAAGAACCAATGAGAAAGATCACATGATCATCTCACTAGACGAAGAAAGAGCCTTTGACAAAACCCACCATCCTTTCATAATAAAAACACCAGGGAAATTCAGTATAGGAGGAGGATGCCTCAATCATAAAACGCATCGATGCCAAACCTATTGCCAGAATCACATGAAATGGGGAAAAACTGAGAGCTTTCCCTCCAAAATCAGGAAGCACACAAGGATGTCCGCTATCACCACTCCTGTTCCACATAGTACGGGAACCATGAGCAAAAGCAGTCAGACCAGAGAAAGAAATCAAAGGACATGTATAAGAAAGGCTTCAGTCAAGTGACCTTTTACTGGCAGATGACGTGACCTCCATCGTAGAAGATCCAATAAAACCCATGAAAAGACTTTTAGAGGAATCATCAAAGTGAGGAATGTACCAGGAAAGAAAATCAACATAGAATATTCAGTAACATTCTGTCCACTAAAAATGAACCCACTGAGGAAGAAATTAGGGGAAAATAGCATTCATAATAGCACTAAGAAAAATTAAATACTTAGAAATTAAGATAAACAAGGAAGGGAAGGACCTCTATAAGGAAAATGGCAGTACTGTGAAAAAGACTTCTTTCTTTTCAGAATAATATATTAAAAGACGAGTGATCCTAAAAAGCAGGGCCTCTTTTTCACACTCCCTGCTGCTGTCCACTCTCCTCTCAGCCTGTGCCCAGCACTGCAGTGAGGAGTCAGGTGACCCCAGCCGGGCATCCTAATTCAAAAATACTTCCTTTGATTCCACTTCTCAGAATCCCAGGACTTGTCCCAGGGCCAGCTCACCAGTGCGATTCCTGCTCAGCCCCTCGTGCCTGCTTGTCCAGGTGTCCCCTGCCACCTTTCCACTGGTCCCAGAGTCTGGCCACCATTATGTAGGGTGAGGCCCTGACAGAGGGTCAGCAGCTGCACACAGACAGGGGACCTAAAGGATGGGACAGGGGACTGTGACCATGCTGGGGGCTAAGGCTCCTTGCTGGGGCTGTGGCGATGGTGAACTCTCCTCAGCGCTGCCCTCAGGGCTGGGCCAGAGCCCTCGCCCACCTCACAGCCACCCAGAGCCTCATGTCCTCTCTCCGGGACACCTGGCCTGAGCTGCTCCTGCCCCACACTGCCCTCCAGGGGCTGAGGTTGAAGCTCCCGGGATGAAGAGTCAGCCACACCAAGGCCAGGAGCAGACAGCCACCTGCCCGAGTCACACGAATAGCCCCAGCAGCTGTCCCTGCTGCCCCAGAGGGCAGTGACAACTCAGGGACAAAGCTTGCCTGGGTTCTGAAGGTGGCCTCAAGCCCTGGGTTATGAGCCAGACACAGGGCACCCCACACCAGCCAGGTCCCAGCCCTGCCGGCCCCTGCCTGTGCCACCTGCCTCTGCTCCCAGGGAGGCAGTAACCTGCACAGGCGCTCTGTGGGCACCGGGGGCAGCCCTCTCTGGGAGGGGGGCACGACCTTGCACCTGTCCCTCGTGTGTGTGTGTGTGAGGCAGAGCTTGTGAGCATGCGTGGCCGTGACCTTGGCCCCAGCTCCATAAATGCCCAAGGCCCGCAGGGAAGGCAGGCGAGGCGGACACTTAGGATGGGGCTCGTGCAGCTGGCCGTCGTGGGCCTGGCCTGCTGCTTGGCGGTGGCCAGTGCCGCGAAGGTAAGAGGAGCCCTGCCGAGGGTCCAGGGTTGTGGCCAGGTCCGTGGCCAGGTCCGCTTTTGCTGTTGAAGCCATCTGGGAAGTGGGGGCAGGGCCTGGAGGAGGGAGGACCGTGAGTCTCAGGCAGTGGGAGGGGGCTGAGCAAGACCCCACCTGTGAGCCCCTCCAGGCCCCGGGCACTGACCTGCTCAGGCCCTGCCTGGCTCCTGTCATTCATTTGGGGCCCAGCACAGGTCCTCACTGAATTTGAATCCAGAGCCACCAAAAGCAGTGTGTGCTACTGATACCTCCTGTGCAATATTTTGAAAAAGAAGAAGCCTGTCGCTGATGTAAAATGCAAGTGTTCCAGGCCTCATTGCTCATTTGCCCTGTCTGATGATCTACCTCCAACCCCGTGATCCCAGCTTGCCCCCATCTTACTGAAGACAGCAGAGGCCCAAGCAGAGAAGCAATTTCCCCAACGTCACAGAGCTGCCACTTCCCTTCCCAAACTGGAACCCGACGCTGGGCATGGTGGCGCACACCTGTAATCCCAGCACTTGGGAGGCTGAGGCAGGAGGATCGTTGTGAGTTAAAGACCCACCTGGGCTACAAAGTGAGCTCAAGGCCAGCCTGAACTGCATTAGTGAGACCTTGTCTCAAACAAACAAACAAACAAACAACAACAACAACAAAACAACCGAACTGGAATCCGAGACCTGGCCTAGTCCAAGACAGGGTCTGCCTGCTGCAACCTCCTTGGAATGCATCCCTTAGAAGGAGTGAACACCACCTTCGACGTGCACCTACCCTCTGGGTTGGGGTCAGGGGCTGTAGTATCTCGCTGAGGGCATGTTCATCATCTGCCATTTAGCGCCAGGCAAGAGGAATGACCCCCTCATGCAGATGGTGGGGTGTGGGCCCAGACCCCACCAGGACATGCATGTGGTCCCCACGCACGGCGGGACACAGGTGTCTACCTTGCTGAGTGGGAACATGGGTTGGTCCAGCTTTCTCTAGAACCAGGAAGAAGACACCAGGGCGGGATGTAGGGACCAAGAAGCAGGCATGGGGTATGAGCACAGGAAGTCAGCCCTCACCACCCTGGACAAGTGGCCAGACCCACCTTGTCTGCTCCTCTGAAGCTGTCTCTGGGAGGCCCCTGGTCACCACTCAGGATTCAGGCTGTCCAGGGCACAGCCCCCTGACCCAGCCATGTCTCACCCGCAGCTGGGCACTGTGTACACGGAAGGAGGATTTGTGGAAGGTGTCAATAAGCAGCTCAGCCTCTTGGGTGGCGACTCTGTGGACATCTTCAAGGGCATCCCCTTTGCCACCACCAAGACCCTAGAGAACCCACAGCGTCACCCTGGCTGGCAAGGTGAGGACAGGGCTGCTTGATGTTCCTGAGTGGGTGGTGAGGGCAGCTTGTGAAGCATGCCATCTGCTCCTGCCTCCCACAGGGACCCTGAAGGCCAAGGACTTCAAGGAGGCATGCCTGCAGGCCACTCTCACCCAGGACAGCACTTATGGGGATGAAGACTGCCTCTACCTCAACATCTGGGTCCCCCAGGGCAGGAAGCAAGGTCTGGTCCCGCAGCCAGTGGGAACCTCCGGGCCAGAGCCGTGGCCCAGCACTGGGTAGTGTAGGGGGCTGCAGGGCAGAATTCCCCTGAAATCAGCCCAGAGGTGG
>PVLD010001184.1:0-38523 GCA_004027595.1 Dinomys branickii
CCCCCTCTTTCTCTCCCTCCCTCTCTCTCTCTCTCTCTCTCTCTCTGCTTCCCAGAGGCCATAAGTGAGCAGCTTTCCTATGCCATGCAATTCTGCATTGCCTCATTTCAAGCCTAAAAGCAACAGAATCAGCTAACCATGGACTACAATCTCTGAAATCATGAACCAAAATAAACCATCCCTTCACTGCGCTGTTATTCTCGGGTATTTTGTCAGAGCAATAAAAAGCTAACAGAGGCCAACAGCCCAGACTCAGCTGTGTGGATGAGAAAAGAATCAATGGTAGGACTACTACTATTATTAAACCTAGAAATCATATTATGACCTTGTCCGCAGAAGAATCCTGTGCATTCTTCAGAAGTTAACTGACATATGACCAGTGGTAGAAACTATGAGAATTATCCTTATTAAAAAGTACCACAAGTGTGGGGAGGGGAGGTGAAAGAGGTAAATTCTTCAGTTCTTGAGTCTGGGAGTGTTCACCTTCTGCAGGACAAAGAAGAAAAGAAATCCCTTTGGAGGAATCAGCTGTCTATTCTGACTTCCCAGCCTTTCCAAAGGGCCTGAGTATGGGCCAGGGAATTCCCGGTACCAAAAAATATCCAAAGGGCCTGAATTATTGCCTCAAGAACGTAGTCTGCCTATTTTCTGTTTATAGCTAAGGAACAGTGGACCTTGCAGACATGACTCCAGGTGTTGTGCTTTATTTTCCTGCTTAGTTTGGACCTTATATCTATTTCAATTTCAGGGAAAAGTCAGAAAGATAAGATCTGCTACATAATTGGAAGGAGAGGAATATGGGGTCTAATTAGTATTCTGTGAGCAAAATAAGGTATGATCAAAACTTACAATGAATGTTTACATCAAAACAAATTAATTATAGTAAAAGACATATTGCCATTAATCTTCCTCAAAATACTCCCCCTCACTCCGAACACACTTAAACTATTGTTCTTGCTACTTTCCAAATATTGTTCTTGCTACTTTCCAAAGCAGTTCTAGGAGTCCTCCTTCAAGGGTATCTTTAGTTGCACTTCATGGCTGGCTCAATGTCCTGAATCAACTCAAAATGTTTATCTGTCGTGGTCATCTTGGCTTTGGGAAAAAGCCATAAATCACATGGTTCTAGATCCCGTGAATAAGGTGGATGAGGACACATATAGTGTTTTTTTCAAGATAGTCTTTCTGTTGGGTGGCACTCAAGAATCAGCATTCGCTATATTTTTGATCACATGTCTTAAAGACACTCATGAGAAAGGACTTTCAAAACTGCTTCAGAGAGTGGTAAGAACAATGCGATAGGTTTGTTCAAAGGTAGGGAGGGTATTCTGAGGTGAACTAATGGCAATTTATCTTTTATCATAATAAATTTGTTTTAGTTTAAACACTCACCATACATTTTAATCACATCTCATACTGTTAGGGAAAAACATGCCCAAAAGGCAGAAAGAGTAAAGGAAAAGCCCTACGTAAGTTTACTTTTTATAAAAGATAAAAAAATTTTCAAATTTGTATTCTCTAGTTTTTAAATAAATATCCCCCAAGTTCAGCTGGAAAGACTGAGACTTTGGGAAATACCACAACCGGCTTCTTCCTCTGTGAAGCCCCTTTTCCCCTCCACTCCTGCCCTGAGATCTCCCTGCAAGGCAGAGTGGACACACTATCCCACACCTCCAGAGAAGAAGCCAACAGTCAGGTCTAGGCACTGAGGACATGGGAACATTGGCTTGAGCCTTGCCAGCATGGGTGAGGGAGAGAGTGGATACAGCGGGAAGTTCAGGTATCAACACACACATCAGGGACAGACTGAACCAGAGTAAGTTGGGAACATCAAACACGCAACTGCTCACTGGAATCAGGACACCTACCTGTCCTGTATTTACTTACATGCCTGTTTCTTTCCTTTACAGCACTTCAAGAAGTGACTGCACCTGGTAGGTATTGAAGAAATGTTGATGAGTGATTTTCTGTGGAGTTGAAATCTGGAAAGTTGTTATGTTACAATCATACAAGTGAAGTGGTGTTTTTAAGCCCACACTATCTAGACAAGAACAGCAACCAAGCTCACCTGAGGGAAAATCCCACAGAGCTACTGGGGGCCAGCTCATGACCCAAGAACCCTGGGAAGCTCAAGTGTCTTCAGTATTTTAGAGACAGTGCCACATCCCAAGTCCAGCTTTCAGATGATGTTGAGTCCAGAGCCAGGATCCTGCTGTTTCTCCCTTGACTGCCATCTCCTCTCCAGTAGGACATTTCTGCAGGGGGCCCTATATCCATCCTCCCCTGCAGTCTGGGCCCCAAGATCTGAATAGGACCTCATCCAGGACAGAGGCCAAAGTTCTGGGATTGATTTGTTTGGTTATATTTTGGTTGGAGCTCCTATATCATTTGTTTTAAGAAAGAAAAATGAAGACATGCAAAATGGGGGTTATTTAAAAAATGGTATATTTTGAATAGCTACTCTTAGACTCTAGGCACTACCTCATTTGGAGGTGACATCAGCAGTTCTTCCCACATGGTCCAAACCAGTGGTCTCTTGCCTGGCCCATTAATGACATGCTACACTCAAAAGCCCATGTTACCCAACACCCTCTGTGCCAGATGCTAGAACCAGAGTCTGTACAAGTCCTGACAAAGGCCAGACCTCAAGTCAGACATCAGGAAAGATATCAAAGCTCAGAGAACAGCCAGTGTAAGAAGGTTGATCCTCCACCCTCAAGGCCAAGTTACACTACAAAGATCCACCATCTCAGCCTGATGTCTACATGCCTCCGCAGTGCACCCTCCAGGAGCCTGGCATGGGCTTCTCTGGGCATGCTGAAGCTGCCTTATCCCACATGCTTAGCTTGATCCCTCCTCTTCAAGATTCCATTATCTTCCATTAAAATGAGTGCACATGGGTGACATACACAGCCAGGAATTCTCCCCGGGACAGCTCTGTGGAGCTTCTTTTCCAAGTTCCTAATGGGCTAAATGTTTTTATGGATTTCTGATGAAGTACAAAGTGCTCCATGACACTCTCCATTGTTTCCTAGTGACCTGTGAGCCAATACCTGGTAAACAGATATGCTATCCTGAGCCACCAATGTCACCCTCCCTAACTTCAGCATCTACACCCAGTGCCCAATGTACACACAGGGAAGGCAGAGGAGGGCCATGCATGACTTCATTGTAGTTTCTTACATATCATGGGCAAAAAAAGTCATAAGAACAAACTCTCAAATATTAAGTCAGTAGATAAATTCATGATTACATATGTAGTGAAAGTTTACCATCATTTTTATCACAGTTACCATATATTTATTGTAGATAAAAGCAGATCATATGTTTAGATCTACTTGAATTGTTTGTCTATTTACATGTTTTATGAACATCAACTCATACAAACATTTACGGAACTTTTATATTGCTTAGGGTGTAATTTTTCAACTTTACAATTATCGGATGGAATTAGCTCTTGATGTTATGTTATGGTCTTTTTATTCCTTTTTGTGTATTCAGCTGTCAAGATTAATGACTGAACATGTGCTTAACAGCTCATGCTTGTTCCTACCTTTACATTCCAATCCCTCCTGTGCATCTTTCAGGAGAACACAACCAAAGAGCACACAGAAAGTTGGCTGGGAAGCACCCTCACTGTCATCAAAAAAACTTATTTCAATCAAGGCAAGATTTTCAGGAAACATGTTGACTACTAGGTGCCTGCCAAAACTGGAACATTCTAAAAAGCACCAACAGCATAATTTGAAGAGAAGAGGCCCACAACATGGACCCCAGTGCCAGATACTGAGTGGGAATCCTGGGATCAGAATTGCCCTTGCACTGTAGTTTGATCAACTCATTTTGTGAAAACATACCAGTTGAACAGAAGTTTATTAAGCTACTGTTCTGAACCCACCTGCCCCTCAAAAAAGTAGCCATAAATACCTCCTCTAAGCACATTAATCAAGTATCATTTGAGTTTTATATTTAAGAGTTCTGTGATCTCTTGCCCCAATTTAATATTTAATACAATTCTGGGGCCCAGGTCTGGATAAGGAAGGTAAGATCCTTCAAGACTGGAGGCAAGATAGGCATTTTGTGTAAGTTTGTGCTGCCTTTAGGGATAGGTTAGACCCTGTAAAGGTATCTTCCTGTGAGAACTACTTGAGAGCCATGTCTCAACTTTGCTCTAATAGGTGGTAAGGTAACAAAACACGAAACTCCTGTGGTGTAGATGATGCTGCCACCTGCCACCATTTGCCCAGGGCTCGCCAGATGCAGGGAACCATGCCTGGACCTGTGACATACTATCTCCCTGAGGGTTCGCATCACCACCAGAAGAGAGGTACTGGGTCTCGTTGGCCATACTGTTATAAACAGACAGGGGGTGAATAGCTTACTCATAGACACCCAGGGTCAGGGCTAGGATTGAAACTCCAGTTCCTTTAATTTTAAGGCACACACTGCCTTCTTCTGCCTGTACTTAGGGCTCACAAGTCAAATACAGTATAAGCACTTTATTGGATCTGGCACCAATAAAATATTTACTTAATCCTGAAAATTCTGGAAGGAAATATTATCATCTCCTTTTGTTAAGTGAGATCACTCACCTAAGGTCACAGTTTCTCTGTACGATCTCAACAACCCAGAACTGAAGTGGTCAAAGTCCCAAACAGATGCTAGGAGCACAGTCAGGTCCCAGTCAGGGATGGGAGGCAACAGAACACAGAGGCCACACACATCACCCAGCAGTCAGGCGATCTTGGGTCTGAATCTCAGCTGCCCCGGGGTCCTCGGCCAAGTGATGGGCCACTGAGTGTCTCAGTTGCCTTGGCTTCAAAGTGGGATTAGTAATTCCAATTCAGAGGTTACCATTTGGATGAAGTGAAATGCTACTTGCTGAGTGCTTTGCTTAGCGCCTGGTAGGAAACAGTAAGTGTTGAGTAGAAATGTCTTTCTGCTTTCATAAAAAGACAAATTTTTAAAAGTAAATATAATAAAACTAGGCTTTTCCATTGAGCAGTTAGATGTGGATTGGAATTTCATCTTTGCTGGTTAGCTGTGTCCCTGGGTAAGCTATCAAACCTCTGTGAATCTTTTCTACAAAGTAAGGATAACATAGGTTTCAGGAAGATAAATGGAATAACCTATGTTTAACTCCTTGCAGGGAGAGTATCATGACTCATAATGATGTCAACTCTGCTTTTAGACAAATCCTCAGACCTAAATCCCCATGCCCCTTCCATCAATCCATTTACTCACACTTAGGTGATACCCTAGGCCAGTGGTGGTGAACCTATGGCATGTGTGCTGTAGTGGGCACACAAAGCCCTGTCTGCATGCAAGCTAAGTTCCAGCATCATTCCAGCAGCTGAGCACTCAAGTTTAATTGCAATATCTGTACTTTGCAATAAATAAGTGGGTTTGGGGGTACAGTTTGGGCACTCGGCCTCTAAAACGTTTGCTATCACTGTCCTAGGACATACCACTTGCCCACTCAGGAGGAACTTTGCCAAAAGGTAGGGAATGAAAGGGTTCTTAAAGCCATCCCATTCTAGCATGGAAACAGGCACCCTCATGGGTCATCCAATGGCCCTAAACCAGCACTCTAAAACTACAGTCACCACAAAACCCACAGACCACCCTACTGGAGCACTTTCCTGCTTTTTCACTGCTCATCCACAAAGTAGTATTTGGGGATAATAATATCCCGTCCCTTTCCCCAAAAGAACAGGCACCTCAAACAGGCCACAAAAGCTGTTCCACCAAACAATCTTGTCTCAAGACATCACCCCAAACACCTCTGTCTTCCCTCCAACCTCAAGAGCAAGCTCACAGCCCCTTGGGGCCTGGCCCACAGTGATGGCTCGTGAGCACTCACATAGATCTGCCTGGCATGTTCACAGGCTGCCACACAGTGCAACTCCAGATTCACACAACCCAGACAGAGCTAAGAGCCCTCCTTGAAATGACATTCCACTGGCTTTCACAGCTTCTTAACTTTCCATTTACTTTGTCTTTTTGTTTAATATGAAAGCAATTCATTTCTGAAATAAATGAATTAGACTTATCTGTTCCATGATATTTTTAGCTACTTTTCTCAGGCAAAAAATAATATGGGGTCTCCTCCTATGAGCCAAACATGTGCTGCATGGACACAAAACAGTCTACCTTCAAGTACTCAAAAGCAAGCTGCTGCCTGGCACAAAACATGTATGATACAGATCTTCTTAGATCAGGATCAAACCAGGAGTACAGAGGACTCTTGGCCTCCAGCCAGAACATCCTAGTTCCTGTGGGACAACTCTTAAAGCCAGAGGCCACACTATGCAGTTCTACTGAGTTAAGAGCCTCAGTTTCCTGGGACTTCCCAACATAAGGCCTGAACTGAGAGGCACATGCCCTGCCCATCAGGATAGAAGGGTGGAAGCCCAGAAGGGACACGAAGGTCCCATTCCATCTATAAGCATCCACAGTCTGGCTTGGAAGAAGGCATTTTCAACATACTTTGCTCTCCAAGGGTGAAAGCCATCTTTAGTTGATTGACCTTCCTTCAGACAATTGGGGAACCACACTGGAGGCCAGTGAAGCTGTCCTTTGAAGCCCAGTAAAACTTCACTCACAGAAAACATTGTGAAAGATATTTACTGAAATGTTTTGGCAGTACTTCTCATGCTTCTCAAACCAGAAAGGTAACCTCAGGCCCTGCCATTCTATGTCTAGAGAAGGGCTAAAGATGGCATTAAATGGCCTCACAAGAGGAACAGCAGGCCAGGGCAGGGAGCACTTGTCAGGGACTCCAGAGACTATCTTAGCCCTATGCTTACCAGCCGTGAGACCTTGAGAAAATTCCTCACCATTTGTGGGCCACTTTCCCAGCCCCTGTGTAACTCAGAAGGGTAGTGAAGGGTGGAAGGTTCAAACTGCAAATGTGCATCAGTGATCAGAGTTTCTGCAACTTTCTAAAAAATGACCCAGGTCATATCTACCAGGATTTCTTTTGAGATTATTGGTAGAGTTCCTCTCCACCTAATGAATTTCGTAGCATTTTACAACTTTGGAAATACTTATAGATCAGTCATCTAATTTAGTATTATTAAATCAAGCAATGAATCTAGCATCAAGTTTTTAAAGGTAACAAGTGACTGATGTGGGCCATGTGTCTTGCACTGTTATTCCCTGTCACTGTTTCTGGCCCATGTGCTCACAACCCAGTACTGAGATTACAGGGAAATCATGTCACTTCCAGGGACAACTAACAGAATTTTTACACAACCTTTTACGTGTCATTCTTTCCTATGTCACTATCACTGTAGTCTGTGATACTGAGATGGCAGCACTTACAAAAAATTCTTTAATGCCATTTCTCCCTCTAAATTAAATCTTAAACTGCTTGCACACTCCGTTTAGTCTTCCCCAAGCTAAAATACTTTCCACTTGGTATTTCTAACACAATCGAAATGGGTAAAATGCCCAAAGATCCCCCAGGAATCCATTTTTTTTTACTGAGTCTCTCCCTAAGACATGAGCATGACACTGATGCACATATAATCCTAGAAAGCTTCATGTTATGAAGACATCTGCAAGGATCCATCCTCCTTTTGAACTCCCACACTCTAAATAGCGAAATTTCCAGCAACAAAGAAAGCATTTTGTTTCCTGACACAGACTCTGATTGTTCAGTAACAAAAACGAAGTTTTTACAGGGCAACCACAAGCACAGACAGCTGGTCACTAGCACTTGCTTTTCACTGCACAGGCAGTCAGCCTTGTAAGGATAAAGCATTTGCACAAGTCGGTACCACAGCAGTCACTTGAAAGTACAGTGTCTTCCTTATCAGGGGTTAGAACAGAAGATTTTCCTGGATAGCAACTTTGCAGTCTAACTGCCAGCACATAGGCTATGGGTATCACTACCAATATGACTACATTCTTCATCATCAATTTTTTGCTAGAATTTTGTGTTCCTTTTTAAGTGACCAGGATATAAACTATTAGGACAGTGCAAAGCAAGAACACTAATAATGGTTCAAAGATAATGCTCAAATGCTGTCATCCAACATCTTGAAACCTTTAGATAAAAGTTAACCGAGTCCTGCAAAGCAATAATCAATTTAAAAAAGTAAAATTGTTGGGGTGGGGGACCACTAAGGGCACAAATATGAAATAAAGCTGCCATAAAAGACCTTCAATTCACATGTGTCTGTCTCTATATTTCTTTTCCAGATCTGCTTAATTTCCATAGCTGGTCTGAGTTTCTGGCCATACGTAAACGGTTCCCACACTACGTATCTCGCAGCTCGGTATCTCATTTTCTCTATTCACTCCTTGCATTTATGTTTCCCTGAATGTGTGCATGTGCTAGAGCTAGGCTTTGAATTCATTTTCTTATTTCTCTTCCCATTCATGATGAGAAATCATTCCTGACTTAGGTATCATATGATTATAGCAATGGTGGAAAGACGTATGCCAAAACTAAACTGTCAACAGCATCTTGAAACTAGACTCTCAAGTAGGGAAACAAACCTGGTGGCATGGTTTACATCCCCCACATATCCTTTCTCCCATCCTTTTGTTGGGGGGTGGTTGGGGGTTGGAGGAGCACACCTGCCAATCACAGCCTAATGATAAGACACGGAGGTAGCCACCCACAAAGAGTGAAGAGATGGCAGGCCAATCTGGCTCAGAAGTCTCCCCCACCAAAACCCAAGGGCCATCTAGACACATGGACATTTTGTGGGACCTGTGACAGATTAACAGGGAATAGACAATGGAAGATACTTATACGAATAATCTACACAGCCTGATTTTACACAGGACACAGAGCCATGGGCAGAACAGGGCCCACAGACTTGATGGAGTACAAAAGGGACAAAGCTGTTTTGTTTTGTTTTTTGTTTTGTTTGTCTTAAAGCATCAGTCACTGGAAGACTCCTGCAGGGTGGACTCAGGATTTCAAACCCAAGTTGGCCTTGTGCTGAGGCTATGGTCAGTCATGTTGGGGCCTCTGCAGGGAGACGAACACCTAGGCCACTGCTGCCACCCCACATCATGCACACATATGTACCACCTCCATCACTGCCAATGAATGCTAACTCAAAATCCCTTTCCACAAACACTACACACAGACTCAGGCTTTTGCTCAATGCCTTACCCCAGAGAGCCACCTCCCCTCAATCCACCAGCACATGAAATGTTGCCCTCAGTCACTCTTGCACTAGAAGGCTCTTACTGAAGAGTTGTTCCATTTGCAATGAACTTCTTTACCTTACCAGTACTAAAATACAAAGCACATAGCTGCACAACTTAGTCTGCAAGAAGAAAATGCTTTGCGAATTAGGTATTGGTGCCTCTTTCTGTCAATGTTTGTGTTGCTGGAAATTAACTTCGTCTCTGCACGATAGATGAAGCGGCCTTCTTTCATTCCTTTATTTCTTTTAAAAGCTCTCCTTTTCCCTGTGACTTGACTTCTGAGCAAGAAGACTAAACTCACGCAGAGATCAGTTACTTCAGCCACCTCCCCAGCTTCTCCCTGCCTCATCTCTGGCTTCATGGACCAAACTCATTATCATATAGGCTTTGAGAAAATGCCTTTAAGGACTGGGCATGGTGGTGCATGCCTGTAATCCCAGCACTTGGGAGGTTGAGGCAGGAGGATCATGGCAAGTTCGAGGCCAGCCTGAGCTACAAAGTGAGCTCAAGGACAGCCTGAACTGTATAGTGAGAACTTGCCTCAAAAAAAGAAAAAAAAAGAAAGAAAGAAAAATTTTTTAAAAAAGAAAATGCCTCTAAGGGCCTTGCAGCAAGCTGTTCTTTCATAGTTGCAAGTCTAAATAGCACTTTAGAATCTTCAGCCAAATTTTACCCTTTTCTGTGACCTTTTCTTTTACCACAATGCTGAATCCTTATAAGCACAGGCTCTCAGGATCCCAGAGAATTAATCGACAGGACTTATTCTTTTAATGAGAAAAAGGATCGACTTCTGAAAATGGAAGCACAGAGATCTGAAGACAAATAAAAACGCCTTCTTAAAAAAATACCTTTGAGTCACCTAGCAGAAAACATTCACTGTTAGTTATAGGATCCTAACAACTTTGACCTTTTTTTCAAATGCACCCTAGCTTCAATTCTTTACCCAACAATTCTTGGGCTTCTTTTTATTTCATGATGAGATTTAGTCATCAAAGCCAGCTGGCCCTCTGAATATTTTTTTGGTGTCAAATAGGATCACTGGCAAGGATAAAACACTTATTTGTTTTCTACTAACCTCATAAAATGCATACTTCTTGTGCCTATCATAAGTTTTTATTCATGTCTGTAAACTCGTGCCTGCAATAGGACTATCAATAATTTCATTTCCTTAAGGGACTGTTAGAATGAAGAAAGTAAGCCATACATTGCATACAGTATAGCAAGTGTTTATTTTTAAAATGTACGGAGAAAAAAATTACAATAGAGAGAAACATAAAGGTAAAAAGCCTAGGGTTTCTCTCCATACCAAAATCTCATTCCAATCTCCTGCCAAATGCATCAGAACCACTGCATTATCAAAAAGACCTGTCTCGGCTACTGGCTGTGACCATCAAAGCAGAGCCCCTGTGGCCTTCATTTTCATGAGGTTTGCTGGGCTGCTAAGCATGAAGGCTCCACTCCACTCACATCCCAACAGATGCAGGGTTCCAGAGTTAACACTGGAGAAGTCCCAAGGCATGTCACCTCCAATTCATCAACATGCAGTCCTATATCCTAAACATTCTCACACTTAATAAAGACAGGAATGAAAGAGAAGAGAGAATAGCGTGAGGGAAACATTTCAGAGAAACTGACTAGATAGTGTTTTAGGCAAATCCTGATCCTGGATCTTTCCAGGCCAACTGTGGGTGGACAGTCTAGTCTTTAGTGGTGTTGTACATAATGCTAGGCCCATGGCAACAGCGGCTCTATCCAAAGCCTGTAATAATTCACCTCTCTCACACAGGAGAATTAATCTTAAAAAGAAACAAAGGCTTAACTGGTGTAAAAACTGCTTTTTCCCCTTTGCCATGTTTTCCTTTGTCATTTCAACTGGAGATCATTTGGGTTTTTTTTTTTTTAATACTAAAGAAATGGCATCTAATATTCCTGCTTGGAAAGGGAAAGACTATGTCACAATGGGAGGAGGCGCTTCATAAACATGCTGCGTACATTCCATTTTCTATACATAACCAAGGGATATTATTTAGTGCCATTACAATAAATCTATTCCAGATCTTGCCAATGGTAGAAAATGGAGTGAGAGAAAAGAGGGTTAGTTTTTAATACAAAGGAAAAACTGCCTTCTTGGATGTTAATTTACATAGTCAACCCCTCTTGATGACATACTCAGGCCCCAGGCAATAGATGGTAAACGCAGAACATCCTCCTAAAACAATACAGCCACATCTTAACACTTTATTTTAACTGACAGCTAAGGTGACCAAATATGATGATGTATCTGTGATGAGTCACAAAGAGTTCTCTGAGGAAGTATTACTAATCAGAATCCCTGTGGACCTTCTTTTGTGAAAATAATATGGTCTATGATTTCCAATCTCAGTTTCCTTGAAGTTAAGCAAGAATGAAGACCCTTGTGAAGCGTAGAATCCTACATTTTTACGATATTTCTCTATATTTTATAGTTATCATAACCCACTTACATGGCCATAAATGCCTTTCTAATGACTAATTTTGAGACTTTTCCAAAAATAGTCTATAAATTTCCAAAGAACTAGTAACTTTCGATACACACATTTCACGAGTTTATAAAATCTACAGGTACCATTTCATTGAACTACATAATTCCCATAAACCAGTGCAATCGCTGTAAAGAGGTCTGGGAGCAACACAATAGCTATGTCAGCAACCACTTTCGTCCCTGGGATAGGAAGGCAGAGTACCTAGCTGAGTGTGAGCTCAGGTGTCCACAGAGATCAACATGCCAGGGGCCAGGCATGTGCTTTTTATCTATTACCCTGAACACAGAAGTAATGCAACAAGTCAATAATATGAAAAACCTCTGGTATATTTAAGTACACACTGCAATAGAGTTTTCTTAAAAACAGTTAATTCATTCAGATTTTGATCTGGTCCATTTTAATTAAGTCTGATTTCCACTGGCTTCCTGTTCCTAACTCTAACATCCTAAATCTCAAGTGGCTATCAGCTGTATTTCAATGTGAACTTCCACAGTGTTAAGCACACGTTATGTGCCTACACTCATTCTAGATTTAGGATAATTAGGATCAGGGTAGAGGAAAGTTTATCAATGTGATGGCTGTAAGCTTTTTCTTTAGGGAGATATCATTGACAGATATGAAATACTTGTAAATATGAAACAGGTCAGAAAAAAGAAACTGACTAAAATAGAACTCAGTGCCCACCCAGGGATTACGGTCATTCAGTGCCACTAGCAGTTGTGAGGTGGAATGATTAATATTCGCTGTAGGTCCTACAGGCCTTACTGTGTTTCCAGAAACATTATGGACTCTCCCAAAATCCTGACACATCAGTCCCAAGTCAACTATGGAATCACACTCTGGCCAAAGAGTGAGAAAAACATTGTCATTCAAGACATTTAATACCTTAAAGTTCATACCAAATGCAGTAAAATGACACAGATTTCTCTCTACATCCAGCTGCTCCCCACCCCAGCCCTGGTTTCCGAGAGAGGAGGAGGAAGGACCAAAAACCACTCCACCCGTAAAACCACACTCCAGATGCAGACTAGGTAGGATTCAACAGGATGATTTATATTCTTCTAATGAGAGGCCTTAATGACAACCACAGAAAATATCACATGAAAATAAAATTACACAGATGTGAAATACTTTCATGCATAAAATGAGTTTTAGTTCCTGTTTTTCCTTTCTATATTACATTCTTGCTTCAACTTGGCCCAATGCCAGGAGGAAACCAGGCCACAGTGTTAGAGACCATTCACATGAGGTTGTCTATTAACATAACTCATCGGTGTTCTGCCACTGAATTGACATCTACAGGTGGAGAAAACAGTGGCTGTAGGAATGGTCTCAATGGTGTCCCTGAGTCACAGCAGACCACCCATTCTGAACAAGTATATCTGCTCCCTTAATACCAGTTTGCTCCACCCTCCACATGTGCCCCCACCTTTTATGGACCCAAGATTTCCTATCAATCACCTGAGCATACTTGAAACCTCAGACATCACTTCCCACAGCAGACTTTGCAGAACCATGAGGAGGTACATGAAGGATCACCTGAACAGGCCAGAGGATCACATGGGTGACATCCCAAGAAGAACCCCACCTCTCCACCACTGCCAGAAAGAACCTCATCAGCAACCTGTCTTACCTCATGCTCTAGTCATTACCCCAAGAACAAAGGAAACCAGCAAGAAACAGGTCTTTAAAAATAATTGCTACAAATGGCTTCACTAAGTCTCCAAGGGCCCGGCCCATGGTGAGAGCATGACCACTATAGCGATGGCATTTCACATCATGTTTGCTCACTGAGAGTTAACAGCAAACATGCCCTAATGAAGATGTCACTCACCGATGCAGGCATGGACCCTCACGGACAGCTGTGTCCTCAGGATGATGCTGTGCTTCTTGCCCCGCCTGAGGGAAAAAGGAGGAAAACGACAAAGTCAGAGAAGTCAGCAAAGACACGTTCAGTACTGTCAATCAATATGAAGTTTCTGACCCATCCGCCCAAAAGAGGCTCTCAATAAGCAGGGACCTAGACAGAGCAAGAATCTACCCTGAAATAATGTAACTTCACTGAGCTCCAAGAAAACAAAATAAGAAAAGTTTAACTTTGTTGGACTGGCACATACATTTTATTGCCAAGGCCCATCAACTAGTTCCAGCCACAGAGTTTGCTGGTAGTCACGACTGACCATGTTGGGAAAATTTTTAAATGTGGGCCAGTGAAGTGAAATGCCTGGAATGTAACAACACAATCTGCTTGACCATTCCCAGGGCTATTTTTATTATTTTTATATGGGAAATGGGAACACATCTTAGGGAAACTAGAAAGAGCTGTTCTGCTGTGCATTAATTCAAGGCTGTTGTGGCTTTTTTCTCATATCCTCACAGAAAGACAGGAGTCAATCAAAGAATATTTATAACCTCTTTATTATCAACTATGCCAGTTTATGCCTCTTTGCTTCCTTCTTACTTCATTTCTCAGGAAAGGAAAAAGAAGGGCCTTTCCCAATTCCACTCTTGCTAGGGTCCAGCTTCCTGCAGAGGACTGAAGCACAGAGCAGTTGGTAGAAGAGAGAACTCATGAGTCCCAGGTACGTGCAGATGACAAGGGCTGTGAGGTTTCGAAACATAGGGAAGCCAGGAAACAAAGGTTAAACACCGCCAGGTACCAGCACAGCAGCAGGCAGCATGGTGGGTCTCTCTCTGGCTGGATTCCCTTTCCCATCCTCCTCTGCCTATCAAGGGTTAATGTGTAGTAGAATCTGGCAGTGCCTTCCTGCTTTCTGATCTTGCAGCTGTATTGGAAGGAAGGAGACACAGAGCTCACCAAGGCTCACTGTAAATACTGCAGTTGTGAATTCACAATAATAACTGTATCAAGTATGTATTATTCTTGAGACAAGATTAGCGGAGCATGTGTGAGTTAAAGTGTTTTTTTATAATTCTTTTAAAGAAAAAAGGAAACCAGGCGCAAAGTCCTAGAAAAGTAAGCAGCAGCCTCCAAAGCAGCAGGTGCTTATAGGTGGAAAACCTATACTCAGGCTCCCTTCAAATTGCAATGAGACTTCCATTTTCCTTTTGTTTCACATGCATGTGCCAGGCATTGGTCCCAAAAAGTTTAAAACAAATACACAACATCTGACCTAGCTGCAAAAGACAATTTTGAGATTTTTATAAGCAAAGATTTCTGCAAAATTTTACTCCTCACAAAAAAATTCTTACAAACACCAATGACACTTTCAACTTTCATAATCATACCATGAAGAAAATTATAATTGGGCATGTTGAATTAATTTGGCTTGCCAAGAAAGGTCTTGGGGAGTGGGGGCAGCCATCAGGGGTGTGATCGCACCTAGAGAGAAGTGGGGACCACACTGGGAGTAGAGAAGTACTATAGCCCCTCTGGGGCCCCATCCTACTATTAAAAACAGAAATTTGGTCCTCCTATCTTGAGAGATATCTATAATTCACGTCATCAGCAGTTATAGGTCAGCAGTAAACCTCATATGAACAGCAGATAAAGTATTATAGATGCCCAAGGAGGAAAGTATGAGATGGCATGAGGGAAAGTGCTTCTAAATCTTCCAACATCTGCAAACTTTCAGAGAGGGTCCACTGACCCCCACTATTTAGGTCTTCAAACAATTGCATAGTTGCATCCGAAGTGATGCTTGCTTTCCCACAAAACTACTACAGCAGTAAGCATGAAGGGCGGTCACACTGGAATTCTAAATCCTTGAATACAATTGAGATAGTATTTCTAAGTAAGTCACAGAAGGCCTGCCATTCTGAAGGGGTCATCTTGTCTGTACTTGCGTGCTGAGAAACCAGGCAATAGGTTCAGTTACATTAAACCCTGGTGGAATTTAAGACAGTATAAAACAAAAAAGCCTATATTTTCAGTTATTTTTCCAATTCTATTTCTTCTGCTTCAATATTCTATGTCCATTCTTGTCTTCCCTTGTACTAAATACTACACTTTAAAAAACCTGGGTTGAACAGGGAGCCAAGGGCCATGAAAGTAGGTTAGCGTTGTAGTCCGTTTTCATGGGAAAAGATTTACTATGGGACATATCATTTACAGGATTACTTTAAAATATTCACCCAAAGACTCAAATGCAAAAGAATGTGGCCGATCTGTCCACACACTAGAGACCCAGAGAATCCAGCTGAGGGCCAGGATCCCATGGCAGTGTCTCTCACGGGTCCAGCCGAAGACCTAGAGCTCATGGCAGTGTCCTCCACAAGTCCAACTGGAGGCATCGAGCCCACAACAATGTCTCATGCAAGTCTGTATCAAGGATCCTCTGGGAAGGTCCAAAGGTCAGTGGTGGAAACTGGAAGGTCTGTGCCAGGGGAATAAAGGATCTGTGCCAAGCCAGGGAAGCTGAGGGATCTGCCCTGGAGCCAGGAAGTGATGCTCAAGGTGAGAATCAGAGCTCCCCCAAAAAGTACCACAGCCATCCTCAGCACCAGTGAGGTCTCAAGCTCCTCCAACAATAAGAACAGCCAAGTACACATCATGAAAGCCAGAGCAACAAGCTTCTCCAGCATACCATCTTCCCTTCCAAGCCTGCACCAGTAGGATGAAGGAACTTTACCAGCAGGCTTAGGGCCTGCACTGGAGCCAGGAAGCAACAGTCAAAAAAAGAACCAGAGCTCCCCTAAAGAGAACCGTAGCCATTCTCAGGTGGGCCATCCACACCCAGCACCATGTTGATTCAGTTCAGCTGGGTGTTACAAGTTGACCATTAGTTAATGCACCACAATTGGGGTGAGGAGGCCAGCGATGAACCGCCTAATCCCAGGGCTTCAGTGCAAAAGCAGGAACCAGCCAAGGCCTTAGAAGAGATTAAAAATAAAATGATTCCAGTTTGCAGGGAACTGGTATAACCGTAATAGTGAAACCTAATGAAAAGGCACATACAAAAACTAAGATGTGCAAATCTAAAAAATTCTGGGCAAACCAAAAGATGCAAGATGCAAAAATAATCCCAAAGGACTGTTAACAACTGAGATCTAAAATGCCACCCGTCCAACGCTCATTGTGTTGGAGGCTTGGTTACCAGCTCATGGGTTTCTGCAAGTTGACTGGATCCTGAGGGCTCTAACTTCATCAATGGATCAACCCACTGATAGATTCATAATTTGATGACTTTTTGTGGTCCTAAGGATTGAACCCAGGGCCTCAAGTATGCTTGGCAAGTGCCCTACCACAGAGCTCATCCCCATCCCTTAATAGCATTATCACAAGGTAACAGAAATAGGAGCTAGGGCCTCAGTTGAAGGAAGTAGGACATTGGGGCATGCCACTGAAGACTCTATCTTGTTGCCAGTTTCTTTCTCTCTGACTCTTTTTATTTTCTGCTTCCAGCCACCATGAGGCGAGCAGCTATACCCCACTACACCACTCTGTCATGATGTGCTGTCTCATCACCACTCGCTCAAAAACAATGAAGCCAGCCAATCATGCGATGAAGCCTCTGAAATTGTAAGTCAAAACAAACCATTCTTCCTATGTTTTTCTCAGGTGCTGTGTCAGTCACTTTATTCTCACTGCTGAGACAAAATACCCAATGCCCAAGGTAAAGAAAGAAAGGTTTATTTAGCTCACACTTTTTAGAGGTTGCAGTCCATACCCAGCTGGCTTTAAGGCAGGGTGGTGTGGCAGAGGGGCAACTGGTCACAGTGGCAGAAGGCAGCAAAAGCAAGGAGAGACAAACAGCAGCGACAAGCCTCTTTATGTCCCTCATATGAAATGCAGGCTACCTGCCCTAGGGCAGGTGTAGCACTCATATCCTTAATCCCAGCATGAATAAATCACAAACTCTAGATTCAACCAGCTGTGAAAAGCCTGCCCCCTGTTACTGCATGAAACGTTGGGGGAACATCCAGCCAAAGACCATAATGGGTGCTTTATCACGACAAACAGTTGACACAAAAACCAAGTAAAGTTCATCCTCAGTATTCAAGAATAATGACAGGAAGTCAACAACATGCCATGCACATACATAATTAGACAGTGGACATTAATTCTAAGCTCCTCTTAAATCTGACAGCTTCCCTCCCTCTACCATTATATTTTCTAACGGGTCACTGCAGACATATTAGAGGAAGTTTGATTGTTATGTTTTTTCTTTGTTTTTACAAACATCCATCTCAGCACCATTATTGATTCTAAGGCTTTTTGCTTTTTGGCTTCTGTGAGGGAAATAATCATAGCACTTTTTTAAAAGCAATTTTACCAATAAATATGCCCATTGCTTCTATTTTATGGCTGCAACTTTTAGAGGAAAATGAAACGATTATATATTATTTAGGATAATCATCTTCAATGAGAGACCATGTCAGCTTGGCTTCACAAAGTAATAATCACAATAGTTAACACTTATGGAATGTTTATCATGTGCCCAATGAGTACTTTATACAGATTTAGTCTTCACAAAATTCCTGAGATAGATAATATTGTGGTCATTTTAAAGATATGAAAACTGAGGCCTAGAAAAGTCAAACATGGGTGAAGTCACAAAAAGTGACAGAGTCTAGACTTAATTCAGGAAGTCTGACCCCAGAGACAAAATTCCTGTCACCTCCCTACAGCTGCCTCTCTGCATGCCCTCATTCTACCCACTTACTGGTGCCAGTAAATGGGCCAGACAGGCACAAAAATATGCTGCATTAAGACATGAACACAAATCCTATCTGCAGTTGTAGTCTACTGGTTGTCCTGCAGATATCAAACTCAAGACTACAGCATCAGTTCCTACCTAAAGCTCCAACTCTCCAGAAATCTCACACTTGTCCCTCTTAAAAAATGCACAAGCCAATTCCTTAAAAGTAAGTCGACTTCTAGATCAACAGATTAGACTGCCAGATCAACAGGTGCATACATAGCCTACTGGTTCTGTTTCTCTGGAGGACCCCAACACAAACTTTCATGTGTGACTTTGTGGAAATGTCATGTCCCGGAAGTGAAAACAGTGGGCACCCATTGCCAGTACTCTTGCGGTCCATGCTCCCCAAGATGGGCCTCCAGAGGCAGTTTCATAGCTGCCTCACCTCCAAGCGACCCTTGTGCAGCAGAGTGAAGTATTCCCACTGCCAGAATCCACTGACCCAGTGACAAAGGCAATTCAGTGTGACCTGAAACTCTCCAGAGAAAACCAGATTCCTCTCCTATCAGCACAGCAACAGCCAGGGAACCATCACCAGTTCCTGAGTTCAGCTACTCTCTATCTGCAGCTCACACCCAAGGCCAACGCCACCCCAGTGACCGAACTATCTAAAACAGATGCACAATTCAAGGAGATTCCAATCACAGCACTTGTGCCAGGGACATGCTGGGGCTACCACTAAATTTCCCACAACTCCCTGCCTTTTCAGATAATACAAGTTTCTCCTACACTGTTGCCTGTGACCTTGGGGTAAAAAAAAAAATCTGGCTTAGCACATTCACAGTGGGGCCATAACTGCATGCCTTTCTACCGGACAGCTTGAACCACCAGTGGTACATGCATGACTGTCCTATCAGCCACCTTTTTATTAATTTTATTAGCAAGTGAACAATAAAAGTTATTAGATCCGTATGTACCACTAGTGAGAAAGCCAATGGAAATGCATTAACCAGTGAAAGCTCAGAGAAACCAGTACTTCCATTCTATCCCTGTCTCTCAAGGGCACATTTTTGCAATAATATTGTGGTAAAAGTAAGATCCTATCCCAATAGGAACCAGGATTTACATGACTTTGAGAGGTGCAAAACCAAAGGCTTGATCCCTTTTTATAGCAACAAAAAGTAGAACTGATCTTCCCCCCACTCCCATTTATTTCTCCAATCACATTAGAAGTCACCTATTACTTTAGTCCAGGACAGAAACATATGTTTAACCATTCTGCAGAAACAGGGACTGGGGCCCCCTCAGCAGTTGTCCCAGGAATAAGAAGGTCTTGGTCAGCTTTGAGAGCTGTAAAATCCAACCAGCGCTCTGCCTCAGGGATAAAGGGATGAAAGAGGATTTGAACAAGTCATCGGCCAATAAAAGGATAGCGCTCACTAAAATTAATTTGTTCAGAAGCATAAAGTCCAAGTGATAGAGCCAGCTACCATTACATTCACCTCCAGATAGTCTGGTCTTTCCTAATAGACTATGGTGGTAGAAAATAGACTCTGATGCCACTTGTGTGATCTTCAACCCATTACTAAATCTAAGCCTCAGCTTCCTTGTCTGCAAAATGGGATGACAATGTCTACTTTCTCTTGGGGGCTGGAGATTCAGTAAATGCAACTAACAGGGTAGTGACACACTTGGCATTTGATTAATACCAGACGTTAGGCAATATTCTTGTCAATAATGGTATAGTGTGTGGCTCTTTCAGCCACTTCATTTTCCATTTTTGTCTCAGTGTCTGGCTATCCTCTGTCCCTCTGTACATGTCCCTCTGTCCCTCTGTACATGTCCCTCTTTCGGTTGGCCTTTGTTCCCATTTTTCTCATCTTTCTCTTTCTCTTTCCTTTATTTCCATCCCTCTCCGTACTGAGCATTGAGGGATCTACAGCAATGATCTATTCGTTACTGATACTCTTTCCTGTTCCTCAAAACTCATGAGATGGAACATTTGAACTTTCTCAGTAGATTCTACTAATGTTTATCTGTCCTGTGGGCAGCCTCGGATGTACTGCTCCCTGAGGACTGAGTCACCTGATCTACCTGCAAGGAATAAGAGTCCCTAGATGCACAAGGGAACCTTGGGAAGTGCCCTACAGTACGTCATGGGGCCCAAAAAAGCAATGACGCTTCTGCACTTCAGCTCTGCCTCCTTCTCAGAGAGGCTCGCAGCACACCCCACTGTCTCTTTCCACTGTCCCTACATCTGCAACAGCCTTTCATCTCTGAAACTAGGACTTCTCTGAGAACCCAGCTAAACCTGTGTCACCAGCTCAGCATCTCTTCCATGATTATTCTTACTGTAATTTTAAGCTTTGATAAGGCACAATTTAGAAATCATGACATCCACCTATTGTGAGTATATAGTTCACCAGTTACTGGTATATTTACAGTTATACAGCCGTCACCACAGTCTAATTCTGTTTTTGTCTCTGTTTGTTCATTTGTTAAGACAGGGTCTCACTATTTAGTGCAGGCTGGCCTCAGACTCACAATGATCTTCCTGCTTCAGGCTGCCGAGGGCTGGGATTACAGGTGTGCACCACCAGGCCTGACTTATCACACTCTCATTTTTGAACTAATTCACCACCCACCAGAGTAACTGCAGGCTACAGACTCTCCTATTCCCACACCCTACCCTAGGCAGCCACCAGTTTACTTCGCCTCTATAGACTCATCTTTCCTGGGCATTTCATTTAAATGGAATTATATATGTGTCACCTGTTTTGTCTGGTTTCTTTCACTTGCTTCAGTGTTTTTAAGGCTCATCCATGTTGTGACATGTGTCCATACTTTATTTCTTTGACTGCTGAATAATATTCGCCTTTACAAACACTACCTGTCTGCTTCCACCATTCCTTAGCTGATGGACATTGGAGTTGTTTCCACTTTGAGGATATTATAAATACTGCCAATTTTTATAAAGGCAAATGTTTCCTCTCTTCAGTACATACCTAGAAGTACAAATGCGGGACTATACAGTAATTCTTCTTTCAGCATTTTAAGAAATCATCAGACTATTTTCCAAAGTGGCTGTACCTCTTTACATCCTCACCAGCTATGTCTGAGGGCTCCAGTGTCTCCCCATCCCCTTCAACATGTCTTGTTTTGATCCTAGACATCCAAGTAGGTGTGGAACGGCAACTCACTGCGCGTCTTATGTAAATTTCCCTTATGAGTTACAATGTTGAGTATCATTTCATGTGCTTATTGGCCAATTGCCTATTTTTTTTGGAAAAATGTATATTCAAAACTTTTCTCCCTTTTTTAATTAGGTTGTTTATCTTTTTATTATTGAGTTGCAAGCGGTCTTTATACATCCTGGATATAATTCCTTTAACAGATATATAATTCACAGATACTTGCTCCCATATTCTGGCTTATGTTTTCACTTTATTATGTCTTTTGAGATGAAATTTTTTCAATCTTATTTTGTTTTTTCATAGCATTAGAAATTGAACCCAGCCCTTTTTTATTTTGATATAGCATTATGTTAAGTCTCAAAGTTGCCTAGGTTGGACTCTTAACTCGCCATCCTCCTGCCTTAGCATCCCAGAGCACCGGAATCACAAGTATGGACCACCACGCCTGGCTAAAACTTTCATGTTTATGAAGTCTATTTCTTTTATTATTTGTGCTTTTGTTATCCCATCTAAGAGACTGTTGCCTGATCCAAGGTTATAGAGACTTCACTCCTATCTTCTTCCGAGACTTTTATGGTTGTAGCACTTACATTCTGGTCTATGATCCATTTTTAGTTCATTTCTGTGTATGTTGTGAGGTTTCCAACATCCTATCCCAGGCTCCTCGCCTTCACACTCAGGTCTCCTTTTGTTCAACCCAGCCGCAGCTCCCTAGCAATCCTGCAGCCTCCTCTTCACTCCCTCTCTTCTTCTATTTCTACTCTACCAGGAACACCTCAGTCTCTTCCTCACCACACCCCTGACTGTGACATGGTGTCCTCAACTGTCCATCCTCTGAAATCTCTAACCTTGCTGAGCCAACTTCTCTTGGTTATCTACCAATTATTGTGTACCCTTTCTACATTATAAGAAGAACACAATCTTTTTTTGGGGGGGTGACAATGTACATTTCACCGTATGGCTCAGTTCTTACCAGTGAGCTGCAGGTGGAAATTACTGGTGGAACATCTGGAAAGCTCTATAAAGAGGGCAAATTCAGCCAGTACCAACATCTACTCTTTGCCCTTCCCAGCAGAGATGGGGCCACTAGCTCATAGCAATGGAGGGAAAAGACTGGCTGAACACAAGTCCACAATGCAGCATGTGCCCAGAGCCTGAGCACTGGCCAATCACATGTGAGTACAAGCCAGGTCCACAAAGAATAAGCATGCATTCCCTTTGTCCCTTTCTTTCTTCCTAGGAGCTGGGATACAGGTAGGACATTAAGAACTAAAGCTGCTACCCTGGATTCAGAGTTGGGATCCTCATTTTGAGGATGCAACAGTCCCTCAAAGAGGAACCAAAGAGGACTGCCTATATTTTGTTCTCTTATACAAGAAATAAACCTATTCTAACTGCTCTATTTTTGGATTTCTTGGTTTGCAGAAGAGAAAGCTGTGCCGTAACCAATACACGCCTTCCTGCTTTGATGTGATGCTGAAGGGAGGAGTAGCC
Organism: Dinomys branickii; assembly: GCA_004027595.1. Lineage (NCBI taxonomy): Eukaryota > Metazoa > Chordata > Mammalia > Rodentia > Dinomyidae > Dinomys > Dinomys branickii. The sequence goes on from PVLD010001184.1 coordinate 22,990, forward strand.
ACAGTGTAACTATGACAATGCAGGAAGGATAAGAGCCAGATCCTAAGGATGGCAGAAAAGAAAGATAGATAAGCCTGGGTTCTTAGGAGCATCAGGAAATCAACGTATGTCCTTGAAACTGCCTAATCATCCGCTATTTTTTTAGAGCAGGTTTTAGGCTTACAAAAAAAAATTCATGGAATGTAGAGACACTTCCCATGTACCCTCTCCGCCCCTTCACACACAGTTTCACTCACTAATATCCTGCATTAGTATGGACACATTTGCTACAATAGGTGAACCAAATATTAAGCTCACCCTACATTGAACAGATCTCAGAAACGGGTGATGCTCTGTATCCCACAATATAACAAGATACATTCCCTAAAAACCATGGTCCACCTCTTCCCTTATCCCTATCCATCCCACCCCCTTCCCTGATCTCTGGCAACCACTGATGTTTTTGCTGTCTCCATATTTTTGCCTTACTCAGAAAGTCATGATGGGAATCACACAGTACACAGCTTTTCCACAGTTCACAGTATGGATTTGTTTCCTCCGTGTCTTTTCTAGCACAATTGCTCATTTCTTCTCATCACTGAATAACGAGTCCTCGTCTTGTGGATATACGACAGTTTATTCCCCTACTGAAGTATATTTTGGTTGCTTCCCAGTTTTAGCAATTAGGAGTTCTGCTGCTACAAACATCCATGTACAAGTTTTTGTGTGGTTGTTAAGTTTTCAACTCATTTGGTTTCATAACCAGGAGCCTTATTCCTGAATCATACAGTAAATCTGTTTTGCTTTGTAAGAAATGACCACACTGTCTTCTAACGCGCCCGGGTCATTTTGCAGCTCCACCGTTCCGCATCCTCACCAGCATTTGATGTTGGCCGGACTTGGACTTTTAGCCATTCTAATTGGTGTGTATTGGTGTCTTGTTGTGACTGCAATTCCCTAACAATGTTTGCTGATGAGCATCTTTCCATGTTTTTTTTTTTCCATCTGGGTATCTTTAGTGAAGTACTTAGATCTTTTCATCATTTTGTAATAAGGCTTCTTGTTTTATTATTGAGCTCTGGGATTTCTTTGGAGATTTTGGATATATGGCCTTTGGCTGAGATGTGTCTTACAAATATTTTCTCCGTCTGTGACTTTCTTTACACCCTCTTAATATCCTCTTTCATAATAAAAATATATTTATGAAAAAATTAAACAATTATTACCTAGGTTCTTTGTTACAGGCAGCCAACCTCAACTACTTATTGAAGTACAGTGCTCAGTTATAGTGTCACTGGGTCACCCAGATGCTGCCATCTGGGTAATTGCAAACCCTCTGGCCTCTGCTGCCAGCTCCTGGTCATACCACCTCAGGCTGCAGTGAGTGAGCTGTCTCATCCCTCAAGGATGAGACATCCAAACTCAACAGCTCCCTTCTCCAAGGAATCTCAAACTCTCTAGTCCTTGATGTATCTCACCGGCGTCCCAAGCCAACATTCCTCCCAGGCCACCCCACACCTTGACTGTGGCTTTCCATAACCTCACATTAACTTGTATAAATACCTCTCCCAGAAACGTTCCCACTCCACAGCTTCGCTACTTCTCTAAGTGGTGCCCAGTTGCATAACCTCCCCTAATACCACATGCCCACCCTACCCTCCTGCTTCTCTCTATACAAGCTAGGACCTTGGTTCCAATCCCCTCTCCTCCTTCCACTGATCCAGGTCCCAGTTCTCAGCCACCACGTTTATGCTCATCAGATCACTCTCTTCTCACTCAGTGGGTACATCTGACCTGTACATGCTCAGTGCTCTCTCCACTCCCACTCTCCCCTCGCTCTTTCCCACCCATGCCTTACCGGACACCTCTCATTACTTAAGGAGTTCCCAGGGGCCCCCTCTTTGTAGGTCATTCCTTTTGTCTGACTCTGACCCGTACTCGAGGCCCAGCTCAGTCCCTCACTTCTACCTAGTACTGTCTTTGTCCAGTCAGACATTTGGAGGTACTGAGAACCTTTCTGAATCCACCACACGTTCAGCATAGAGCTCACTCATCCTTTCTGACATCAGCAGCTTGGCCAGAGCCTCCATCTCCCTTGTACAGTAGATTGGTTTGCAACTAGTGCTGCACATTGGATTCACCTGGAAGGGAGCATGAAAAACCCTGCTGCTTGGGCTCACCCCTGTGCTCTGACTTCATAGACCTCAGGCTGCATGTGGAAAGGGGAGTTTTTGAAGTCCCTCAGGTGGCTGCAATACCCATGCTATAGGTCCCTAACCAAACATCCACTCACCTGAGACAGATCTTTCAAAAACAAGATTCTCAGTTCCCACTCCAAACTTCCTGAAGCCATAACCTAGATATCAGCATTTCTAAGGAACTTCCTTCTAGAGTAGTCTAAGGCAGAAGGCCTAACATGCCCAGAACTGGTATTCAGAGGCTCTGGGTCACCCTGTGCAGCACTGTGCTGAGCTCACCCAACAGCTCTTGTTGAAAGGGTCAGTTCCTTTCCACCTCACCCAGGGAATGTGTTCGTGGTCTGCATGTGGAGCCTCACACAGCAAGTGGAAGGCAGAAAACCCCACATGCCCTTTAATAATTCGCCACAAGCACCTCGAGGAACACACCTGCTGACCCTAACTAGCTTTCCAGCCACCAGAAGAATCTCTTTTCTGATGCAGAGCTTGTGCTGGTTGCCTGCTTTGGTTCAGTCTTTAAGGTTCAGATGGCTTTCAGACTTAGCTTCAAAGATGATTTCCCATCTACTCGAGGCCAAGGGAACCCAGACAAATATGTGCCTGGATATGGTTAACTTTTACATTAGATCCTTAAAAGAGGTAACTACTCTGCAACCTTGACATTTAAAGGGCAAAGACCTCTTTGGGAATCTTTGGAAAGATATTGAAATGCTGCTCCACTCACAAACAAACAATGCAGAAAACCTCCGGCATTTGTGAACCCCACACACATGGATCTTTGACCCAAGACAGCCAGAGAAGTTAGATGTCTGAGAGTCAAATCATAATGGACCCCAAACTCCTGAATTCCTCTAAGCAGGTCCATTGCAAAGCTGTCAGGAGGCAGCATATCCAACCTCCCAGGCTGGCTTCTTTGCTGCATATCTGTCCATCTTTGGCTTCTGATCCACCAGCCACACACCAGCAAGGGGGTTCACAGGTGGGAGGACCCCCAGCCCCTGAAGCAGGTGAGAGAGGTAGATGCATGAGCTGACCCTAACTCTCCAGCAAGGCCTAAGGGAGGTCATTCTGAGAAAAAAGGAGGAGCACCTGGGAATGTGTGCGCTATGTACAGCAGCCATACCACGCGCACTGTCCCTGCAACACTTCTCAGGCCTGCTCTGGCCTCAAGCCATAGCCGCCAACCATACCTCTTCCACCCACCCAAAACACAATTTCCCTTCAGGGTACACCTAAAAGCCCACTTTCCCCATGACTGATTTCTGCAGAATGCAGCTTGTACTGGTTTCCTTCTAGAGGCCCTGTAGGAAGTGATGGACATAAGGACAGGGGACTCTGGCCCCGCTCAGCCAGTGGGCAAGAGCCTCTTCCTTAGTTTTCTTAACTACAAATCTCAGTGTCTGACCTGCTTAGAATCCTCCAGACCTAAAATTCAGTGATTCCCATTACAATATATCAAGGTTCCAAATTCTGGCTATAATTCTGGCTACAGCTACTATTTTTGAGCATGTGGGTTCAGGGCTGGCAACTAGCTTAATATTTTAGACACATCATCACATTTTTACCTTGAAACAACCTGAGGAGGCAATATCATGGTTATATTATTTGAATTTGTAAGAAAATTGAGATTCAGAGAGGTGAAGTTACATGTGCATGGTCAAACAGCCATGACACTAACCACAAAGCCCATGTCCCTAGCCACTATGCCATGCTGCTCTCCTGGGATGCCAGAGGCCCTGTCTGAACTTCTGCTCACATGGGAATTGACTAATATTGTCTTTACTTTGTAAGTAAATTTTATAAATGTCCTTATTTTATAAATTTTTATCAGAAGTAAAATGGTTTGCCCAAGGTCACACAGTAACAGGGTCAGGAATAATCAGAGGCTTTGAGGCTCCTGTTTCCACTGCACCGCGGTGTATTTGCTAATTTTCCTGGCCTTGGAAGGCAGTGAACAGACCTTGCTCTATTTTGTTTGCACACTACTACTTTGTCCTTCCACTTTTGAAGGTCTCTCTCCTCTCCTCCGATTAGCGTAGCCTCAGTGATAACTCTAAACAAGTGAGTTAATTTTTAGTCTTGGCATAAAAAAGCAGGGAAACAAATAAGAACAAAGGAACACATTCCTCTAGCAATGGGGCTCACTCAGAGCACACCATATGAAAAAGTACCACAATTTTTCATACATTTTCATTAGATGGTCACAAAATTACAGATACTTTCCTATAATTTATTCAAAAAAATCAAGAACAAAAATAATTATTTGCCATTTTCACACCTGGAAAGGACAAGTAGTCTTAACTAGGAGATAATTATATCTTAATTCCCCATCATGGGAAACATGAGTTTACAAGGACACAGACAGTGCCAAATGTCACACCCTTAGGAGAGGACCTAGGAGGGATCCTCACCGCAAGTGACACTGCAGATGTGCCCCAATACCTGCATGGGAAGGGCTCAGCCTGCAGCCACCTGCAAGTCGACCCCAAGGGACCTCTCGTGTGCCTCCAGGGTTCAATGATGATAACTAATCCAGGAATAGCAGGATTATCCAGAGCACCACCACTCTGAAATGTCTCCTGCAATGAGGGTCAGGGACAGACATCCCACACACACACCATAAGATCAGTAAGGTGGTTTCTTCACACTCTTCTGGACACAGTGTGAGTCACTATGAATGAACACCATTTAAAAGATATAAAACCTCACCCTGAGTTTGAGGTGTGTTTGTCAAATATATATATTCTTTTCACTCTTATTGGGGTGTAGAAATGGAACCCAGCATATACCTCTTAGCTGGACCCAAAGCCAGGTAAGACTTCAGAAAGGAAGAAGATAAGAAAGCAAGCACTAAGATCTACTCTGGCAAGCCTGCTACGGGACTCTGTAGGAACGGCTGTGTAGAAAATTCCAGTATCTAGACACCAATGTTACAGTACAAGCTGTAGCGTCAGTGATAGGTGATGGCAGGAAGTGTCTTCCCTGAAGCCACTCTGCAGCATTGCTGGTTGTTATTTACACTGGAGATGGAGTTTCAGACTAGGTCTGATATCTTTGCCAAAACCAACATTACACTGCTATATTTGCTACATAGAACCTGAAACACCCCAAGCTCCTGGGGTGGCAGAGGAGTGCACACCTGGGAATTAGTCACACTCACAAAGGTATGTGTTGTCAAGAAAAGTCCCTCAAACTTGGCTCACCATCTACTGGCTCTGCCACCTAGATGTGTAATTTAATTCTGATGTTCACTTTTCTCTAATGAAAAATGGAGATAACAAAATCCAATTATATGACTATTGCAAAAACTATTAAACAATGATATTGTAAATAGAGTGTCTAGAACAATGCCTGGCATAGTAGATGTTATTTTCCTCTTCATTCTATTTTTATACTGTTATCTAAAAGCATCTTTTTTCCTGAGCTGCTATCTCCAAATCATTAAAGTTTTGGTAAGAAAGAAGAGAAAATCAAACAGGACAAGGTCTTCAAAGCCAACTGGAGACAGTTTTCAAGTTGACAAAGATTTACTTTTAACACTCCTGGGATCATCTTGTTTATGAGTCATGAAGTTGGCCGATTAGACTATCATTCAGCCTACACGCTGACATCTTATATAAAAGAGTATCATTGTCAGATAATTGGTAAAAACTATTGTAATGGGATTCACCCAAGTCTATCAATCTTAATATCAACTTTTTAAATGATGGTGAGAAGAGGCTGGTGTGGCTTGAAAAACCCCTCTCATGTCTGCAGCCTGTGGTGGTTCCCAATAGCCTTTTCCCACACACTATTGGTGTGACCCTCACACCACTCTGAACACAAGAAGGGTTTCCACAGAGAACCTTGCTGGATCCTGCATGGCCCTTGGGCTTCTTGGTGCTCATGGCCATGCTATTCATGAATCCACTCTGGAGCTATGCCATTCAAATGACTACCAATATCCATTATATGCCTGTAAGGGGTTAACAAAATGCTGGATGCTGGACATTCAGACAGTTTGGATTTTGGGGAGTTTTAACACAACAAAAGAGGAGCTGTGATAAAAGCTGCAACAAAACCCAAGAATCCATCAGGACTCACTGCAGTCAGAGAGTTACAAGAAACCAACATGAAGAAGGTTCCAATTTGTACCCCTTATTTGAAAAATTCTTGCACAATAATTACTCTCAATTAATATCCACCTGGCTATATTTTTTTTACTTAGACAACTTGGTGGGAAGAGTATGAACACATAAGCGTCCATTCAAGACTCAAATGACTTACTGTGACTACATATTTAAAAGATTGCTCGGGTGGAAATAAATAGGTTGGTTAAATAAAAACTTAAAATGAGACTCGCAACAAAAAAACCTAATTTCCTCTTTGGTGTGCTGTAATTTGGATATGTTGCTATTCAGTCAAAGTATGGTGTTTTTCAGCTCAACTAGCATTAATACAGCTGAGCATTATCTGAGACACATTAGGAAGGCTCTGAAGGTCTAAGGAACAAGGTGATGAAATCAGAGATACACCTGATTCACATGGATGAGGTGCAGGAGAGGGAGGGACACCATAAGGGGGCTATTTGAATAACCAAACAAAGATAAAAATTGTCTGATTTTGACTTAACTCGCAGCAATCAAACAGTATTAAGCAATCTAAATGTAGCTTAAAAGTAATTTGATGTTAATTGACATAATACCTATTGTCTCCACTGTAATAAGTAGAAAGGATGATAGAATTTAAAACTATTTACTAGGCCATCTGCCAATAAAATGAAATATCTAGTAAACTTTTGGAAACAATGTTTAAAACCATTGTTGATCCATGAAAATCTGGAAAGTATTGATTCAATTGTCATACATACTTGGATTGAAAATAATTCATAAGATAAATACCATGTGCTTGATTAAACTATACCAGAAATGTTTCTAGGACAGGCTCCCTCTCCAAGTACTGTTGTCAAGAAAAGTCCCTCAAAATAGAAGAGGGTCTCTACTCACCCACTGTTTACATGGCCATTCTCAGGTGATTGTGAGTGCAAAGCAGGGCAAAAGTACAGTGGACTTTCCAAAGTAGTCAAAGGCCTCAAAGTACCCTAGTTTCCTGAGAAGTGGGGGCCAGGCAGCAGGGACAATGGTGAGTCTTACCCAGCGTCATCCTGGAAGCCTTCCAACTCGTCCCGTTGCTCTGCTAGGGTGGCCTCCAGGTCCAAGTAGGTGCCATTGTGGGAGAGCTGCAGTGCACAGTCATCCAGCTGTAAGAGAAGGAGCAGTGTCAGGATGCTCCTCCCATGGGCACTTCCCATAAAGTCCCCTGCATTGCCCTCATGTGTTTTTAAAAATCAAGCTCTATTCTGAACTGTGAATCATAGTGTGAAGAGGCAATATGCTAGCACAAATAGATTGGATACAAACTGGTTACCAGGAGAACAGATATGACATCTACTAAAGGAGTAGCACTGTCAGGGCCCAAAAGCCATGGATGGGGAGGAGAAGCTGCCCTCTGGGCATTTGATCAATGCCACTTTCCACCAATGCCACTAAATTGTGCTTGATGTTATCATTATTGCTAATTGTACTGCTGTAGCTAGGATGTCGTATCTATTGTAATCAGTTGTTTTCCCTTGTGTAACAATACTGGGAAGCTCTGGGAAAATAACCTCACCAGACCCTACACAAAAAAAATGGGGATAGAACCAAACAGAAACCAACATTCCACTCTCAAATAATTAGGAAGTAGGATCTCGGGACAGACACAAACCAAGAATTCCCTACACACGGAAGATATTCCTGAAGAACAGACTTTTCCTAGACAGGCCTTGATACTATTAATATAGCTACATATTACCAAAACTCACAAGGATCACCACAGAAAACAAAATACAAAAATTTTTTGAAATAGAAAATGTCAAGATGAAGGAGCAAAATGCATTCTCAGACCTCCAGCCCACCCAGAACAAAACCAGGAGACATTGACATAGAAGAAATAGGAAGTCACACACCTGAAATTTCTGAAATGATAGCAACTGAAGTAAAGAAACAACTCTAGGGGCTACGGAGGAAATCAGATCAGAAATAATCTCTCAGGTAAAGAAAGAAATGACAACCAAAATGAAAGGAGCTACACACAAAGCTGTTTGAACAGGTAGCACCCGGTTACATGTAGACTGATTATACTTACAAATATGGGAAAAGAATTTTGCCAAGGAAGATGGAGATTAATGCTATTTTTTTAAAATCCCAATTTATAACTTCATTTTCAATTCCTCGGGTTGTAAGAATGGCTCTTATGATTCATCTACTTGGTGAGTTAAGACCATTCCAAAATGACAGAATTGGGAAAAAGATAGCGGAGATAAATTTATGTGGCTACTTTAAAACATCTACACAAATACTTGATAATCTGGTATAAAAGATTTCAAACAAGGAATTATTCTCTTTTGATGGTAAAGCTGTTTAGTATCTAGATGGTGATCTTGTTTCAAAATTGGCATCTGGAAGTGGCTGTTACTTCCCATTAGAAACCTCAAACTTCCTTGATTCTGATTACCCTCGATAGAATGAAAGGAATTTGTTTTTTCATATTTGTGAAAAATACCTAATTAAATCACTGGGAGGGTTAATCCTATTGATGCACTTGTCTTATTTCTCTAATAAACTAAAAATAAACTGGTGAATTTCAGCCTTCTTGAATGGTATTTCACAGATGAATCATCTAGTCTGAAAAGATACTTGAATATAGGGATCGAATTAGCCAAACTCACTTTACAGGGGTACCAGAGGTGTTCCATGGGGCTTGGGGAAAGATACGGGGAGTTATCTCCTCCAGTCAATAGAAGCAGCAAACAGAAAGTTTCCTACAAAGGCATCTCCTGTAGGCTGAAATCACACTTTATTACTCATAGGTGGAAAATTCCACTAGAAACCGGACTTGTTAACATGCACACTGGACTGTGGGTCGCAGTGTAATCACTGGTAGCTTTTACTTGCTTTTAAAATCTACTCCAATATTAACTAATAAAGCTTACCTAGTGAATTCTGTTGACAATATCAACATTTCTGCTTATGTTTAATCCCACAAATAATGAAGAGATTAGAAGATGGGATAACGAAAACCTTTAAACTATAACGCCTTCCTTTGCCTCAGCCCTTGGAAACCTCTCAACCTGAAGAAAGAAGCTGTTGGATCCAGAGTTTGCTTCTCCTCAAAGGGGTCTGAGTCATTGTGAGGCTGTAGTCCATACTTAGCCTGGGAAGAGAACCCAGAGGGACAAGAAGTGCTGCTCTGGTGCAGAAGCAGAATGCACCTGGACATGGTATAAATGCCCCCTCCACAACCTGTTTCAAGCTGCCAGTGGGAAGTCACTGATGCACAACAGCTTGCCAGGAGAGAGTGTTACTCCCACACTGACACAGGAGACTACCTTACCTCAACAGCACATACAACAGGTAGCACGCAGTTACATTTACAATGATTACACGTACAAATACAGGAAAAACGTTTTGCCAAAGAAGACTGAGATCAACATTATAAGGAAATCCAGATTTATAATTTCACCTTCAGTTCCTCAGATTGTAAGGAAGGCTCCCATTCTGTTAGTGAGTTAAGAGTCTTAATTCCAAAATAACTGGAGATGAGGAAACAGTGGAGTAGCAGCCAGGTTATTGGCTAGTGATGTCTTCAGAATATTTATTACATTTGTTTTTATTTTCTTCAGCCATAAGTTTCTATAATTTAATTTTTAATAATGGCTATATTTAAAAACTGACTCAAAAAATTCCTGAGGATTTCACAATCCGTACTCAGGAATACACTTTGCCACCAGCCTCAGGCCGACAGTGGAGATGGCAAAGGAGATGCAAGGGGTTAGGAGACTCTGACCTAGGCGTTCAGTCCCTGCCATGGCCTCCTAATTCCTGTGCAGGTGGGGTGGGGTGTACTCATGGCCATAGATGTATTCCTGTCTTTAATTGCCACACTGGCTATTTTACCCATCACGTCCATTCTATACATTCCAGTTTTATTTCTAGCAGACTAACATGAATATCCCATCTTCCTGGACACTCCATCTGGCCTGGCAGATATCTGCCTCAATATACTCTGGGCCAGCCCCAAATCACAACAGAAAACCCCACAATCTCCCCAGTCTTAAGATCTCCAACCCTTACCCTAGCTGCCCAGTCTCACCATCCCTCTCCTCATATTCCAGGCATCATTAACTACCATTTCCATAGCTCTGTTTTAACAAAATTATATGTCGGACACAGGCAGGGTACCAAGGAACACATAAATGCTTCCTTCCCTTAAAGAGGTGATTTCATTGAGTATGACATACAAATACAAAACAGAATAAGACAAAACGCCATTGAATCAATTGTCAAAGGTATGGGAGTTCTTCCTCTTGCTGTCATTAGCAAAGACCCCCCCCCAACAACATCCTCCATAAAATTGCTCAAGTCCCCCTCAAAAAGAAAGGCTACCATCAATCCCTAAGCCAAATATGGTAATTAGCTAACCCCCCTCCCCATTTGTGCCCAGCTGAGAAAAATGATAAGCATGTGCCTGTTGTCCCTTGGTAAGCACACAAGGGGCCCTCACAGAAGGGCAATTGTGAGAGGAACCAACACAAACAGTGGCTGTCTTCACAGAGATGAGTGAGGCATATGCCTGCAAGGGGACCCGCACAGCACAAGTGGCCTGTGAAGTCAATATGCCCTGCCTGCACCCTTCCACGACACACATCCGCTCCACTGTTGCACTGAAGTTTTACGTAAGATTAGTATTTAAAGCATCACATGAGCCAAGGAGCAGGAAAAAAGTGTGTCTTGGCTGGACTTATACACTCAATATTTGGGGGGTGGGGAGGGTTGGCCTCAGGTGTCATGTTTTGTGTTGTTTGTTTTTGTTTATAGGACTGGGAGTTGAATCCAGAGTGCCTTCACATTGAGCTATATCCCCAGCATTTTCTATTGGTTTCATTTGGTTTGGTTGCTTTGTTTTATTTTGTTTTGTTTCATTTCATTCCGTTTTGTTTTTGAGACAGAGTCTTACTAAGTCATCAAATTGCCCAGGCTGGGCTCAAACTTGTAATCCCCCTGCTTCAGCCTTTCAGAGTGCTGGGATTATACGATGTGTCACCATGCCCAGTATAGGTGTCACTTTTATAAATAAATTGATAGGTATCCTAAATGAATTCTTCAATCTTGTCAGTGATTACTACAGGATAGAAACTTCTAAAACAATGTACAAACAATAGGAATAGGCACCAAGTGGATTTAAGTCCAATCATGCTATAAAGATTTAGATAGAAATAGCCAAACTTTCCCTGCAGAGTGAAGGACTCAGACCCCTCCCTGGCAAACCAGTCCCTGACCTCAATTCCTGCTTACAGGGAGGCAACCTGATCCCTTCCCTTGGCCTCTCCTGTCAAATGTCTTCCCAAATGACTTAAGGGCCCTGGAATTTCCTGACTCTGACAATTTTCATGTCAACTCTGATCCCCCTGGCAGCATGTCCCCTGCACTCCTTCCTTGGCTGCAGGTTTGGTGGCCAAGACACTGTCGGGCACTTCAGGACATAAAACAAAACAGGGAGCCATGTGGGAAGATACCATTACAGGGCTATTACAGAAGGGTGGCGATTAGAGAATTTCAGGGCAGTGACAGTGGCACAGCAGGGAGACTTCAGATCAGATTACAGGCTGTCAACCTATGACCAAGATCCTGGCAGGGGGTGGGCTACCCAGGAAAGACCCAGTACCAGGTCCACAATAAGGGTCCTTCCAGATACCCTAAATTTTATGCCATTCCCTTGAATCAAAACACCATTAAAATCGGTCCTCATTCTCTGGAGACAGAGAAAGAGCCCTTGGCCTCTTGAGAGGCTGCACAAAGTCATTCTGGGGTTCTTTTGACTATTCCTACAAGCACAGTACAATCAAAAACGACAGGGCAGCTCACCCTCCCAGAAAAACCCCAAACATCTGAAACAAGGCTGATGTCACGTCTCGATTTATATATTCTTTCCCCTCTTTAAGCCAATGAAGTGGCATATTACTGGAGTGGTTTAATGATTATCTGGGGTCTGGCAGCCTGTCTGCAGTGATCCTAGTCTAGGAGGTAAAACTTCTGTGTAGCTCTGAAATAGATTTGCACAGAACCACTCTATAAATATACACTGAGGCTACCTTTTAAAGTAATTTTGGTAGTAGTTTAGAAGTGGAAAAATATGCTAATTTTTAAAGAGAAAGAAGCCTAAAGAAAAGCTTAAATAAATGCCATGACCAGCCCCCTCTCTCCAACCCTGCAAGTACACGCTCAGCTCCTTTCCTCAACAGCAGACTCTTCCTTCACTCCTGGAATCTGAAATGGCCTGTGTCCTGCTTTGTCCAGTAAGACAGTAATAAATGTGACACAGCAGAGCACTCTCTGAGGTGTCCTGTCTTTCTGTTCTTGGAACTCTGCCATCAAGTGGGGCAAACTGAATCATCAAACCCCAGATGACCCATCAGTTGAAGTCAGATACCTATAAAAGCCAAAAAGAAATCACCCCAACTGGTCCAAACCAGAACTGCCCAGCATATCCTAGGCCTGTGAGCAGCTTGTACATTATGACTTTAAGTCAATCTCTTCCACCACTTCCCACAGCAGACAGAGAGAACAACTTTCACCCTTGAAGTGCTTGGTGTCTGGAGGGTGATGGGTGAGAAGCTGGCCCCACAAGTAGCCCATTGAATGCACTACAGTATAGCCAGCTCAAGATAGTAATGGCCACCACACACAGCAGCCCTGGGAAGCCTCAGAGTACACGTAACCTAACCCTGATCCTCCCTAAGCCTAAACTCCTACTAGAGCCAGAAGGCAGTAGAAGATCCTGGGCAAAAGCAAGGAAGGAGAGGTCACGCAGGGCCTGGAGCACAGAGAGTACCGTGCAGAGAAGGGGAGGGAGAAGAGGCAGGCATGAGGTGAAGTTTCAATTCCTGGAGCATGTTCTGCTCCAACTTACTCCACTTATAAAGTGCAAACTGAAAGACAGAATTATGAAGAGTCTGAAGCATTTGCAGGCCCTGGACCTCTGACTCCGCTGGCTCCACACGCACAACCCTGACTCACAAGTGAAATGTTGCTGAGAGCTGTTTCCTTCCCCAAGGCTGAATTTACTTTTAACCCCCAGGGTTCCCACCTCAAGCTCATCGCAGCTCTCAGAGGGGCATGAAAGCCTCCGCATGTTTCAGCAAGTTCCTGTAGGACACCGACCCCTGCTTTCCTTCTCACCTGGTGCTTCTGTTGCTAGGTAGCCATGAAGCTTGTGGCTTCCTTCAACTTTGTGGTTCCTTCCAAAAGTATCAGAGAGAAGAAGCTGGACTTAGATGACAAGCAAAAGAGAGCCATGCCACAGAAGGAGCCTGAATAGTCCCGACACTGGAAGAGCACAGGCCGAGTTGAGAGAAAGAACTTTCCAATAAGCAGTGTCAACTGTCTCTTTCAATTCTTAATAAAACCAACACGAAACTCTAGCACAAATATTCAGGCTTTTATGGGCTATGGTCCCCCCAAAACAACCAGTGCAATGGACACTCCAGACTTGCCCTCTGCACACCACTTTCTAAGGTGAATAGTGAGGCATGGTACTCATTTCATCGCCCTTCCAACTGTACCACTTGCATACATTCCTTTGTATGTATAGCTGGGTTCCACATACACATATTAAACCAACCATGGATTGAAAAGATTCAGAAAAATATCCTATCCACCCTCAACATGTCAGACTCTTTTCCTGTAATTATTCCCTAAATAATAGAGTACAACAACTGTTGACATTGCACTTACATTACAGTAGGTCTTACTGGTAATCCAGAGATGATAGAAAGTAGGATGATATAAAAAGGATGGGCATGACTGATGTGGATATAATGCTATGCCATTTTATACTGTACTCATTCAGATTATTAGTCTTTTGCTGTGTCCGTGAGCCAGACAGACCAGGCCGTAGGAAGCACTTTTAGTCATGGACAGGACTGATCACTCAAAGGCTGGAGAAGCATAGTTAGGGTGTCACCTTTGTGATTTCTGTTCTTGTTCTCATGCAAGGATCAAACCATGATGATATAAGAGCCCTGCCACAGAAGGAGCCTGAATAGTCCCGACACTGGAAGAGCACAGGCCAAGGATTCTGGGAGGAAGGCTCGTGGCCACAGCATATCTTACACCCAACTGTAGAGCAGTGAGAAGCTGGGAAATGGAGTGTTTGTAAGCAGATGCATGCAGAGTGCAGATGGAAACAGAGCGACAAACAAAGAGGCCACTCCCGCAATGAGCAGCTGTTTGAAGACAATGGGAAAAGAGGGAAACAGAAAGGCCCGGTGAAGAGTAATGCAGGGAAAAAGAGGAAAGAAGAAGGCTGGGTGATTGACGAGACCTGGAGGTGTCCAACAGACAGAGGCACAAGCCTGAGTCTCTTACTTGAGCAAGTTAATAAATGTTGGTACCACTTACCACCATGGGACACATGGGACAAAAAGCTGTTTGTGGCCAGGAAAATAAGATAAAACTGGGATTTTTGGTTTTGGCATGTTATGTCCGAAACAAATAGAGATGTTCTGGGGTCTTGGCATGCATAGAAGCACAGTAGTTGAAATGTCCCAAGTGTATTATGAGCCCACAGATGTAGTTAATTTCTTGTGTCTTCAAAGTCTATAATGATATCCCTTATTTACTCCTAATCTTAGTAATTTGCACATTCTTGGTTTTTTACTCTAACAGTTCAGGAGAGATTCTTTATTCATTTTACTAAAACATCTTTGCAAAGAACCAATTTTTTATGATACTGCTTTTTCTCTGTGGTAAGCTTGTTTTCTATCTCATTTATTTCTGTTCTTGATTATTTCCTTCTATATTTTTGGTATTTATTTATTTATTTATTTTTTAGAAAAATAAAAGCACAAAAACATATTAACACACAGACACAAATTAGCATAAAAAATAGTACAATCAAAACTGATCTACAGACAAGGTGACATGGGCTCAACAGTGGTTGTTGCTTTACCTATTGGTATCTTCGAAGTGTATATATATATATGAACCCAGATACAGACATGCAAAATTGGTCAGACAATTAATCCTCTCAACAACAGAAAAACACAAAAAACAAAAAACCAAAGCCAAAAAAAAAACCCACCAATAGTTGCAAATAAATATATATGAAAATGTTCCACATCCTTAGTCATCCAAGAAATGCAAATAAAAACAACATCGAGATTTCAGGGGGCTGGGGATACAGCTCAGTGGAATAAGCGTCTGCCTAGCAAGCGCAGGGTCCTGAGTTCGATCCCCAGTACTGCCAAAAAAAAAAAAAAAAAAAAGCGAGATTTCAC
>PVLD010001184.1:38623-116590 GCA_004027595.1 Dinomys branickii
AACAGATGCTGGCGAGGCTGTGGAGAAAAAGGGACTCTATTACACTGCTGGTGGGAATGCAGACTGGTGCAACCACTGTGGAGAGCCGTTTGGAGATTTCTCAGCAAACTAGGTCTAGAGGTTCCATTCAAACCAGCTATTCCTCTTCTGGGTATTTTCCCAGAAGATCTGAAAACATCATATCACTCTGATATATGTGTACCCATGTTTATAGCAGCGCAATTTGTAATAGCTAAAATGTGGAAGCAACCCAAGTGTCCATCCACAGAAGACTGGATTAAAAAACTGTGGCATTTTTATATAATGGAATATTATTCAGCTATAAAGAAAGACAGTTTTGGGGACTTTGTAGGCAAGTGGTCAAAACTGGAGTCCATGCTCATAAGTGAAATAAATCAGCGGTACATGTGCAGGCAACGTATTGTATCACTGGTGTAAGAACCTGAGGGTGGAAATATAAACTAAGAGACATGAAAGAAATCTATGTTCAAAAACAAAGAACAGATGGGACGAAGGAAAGGGAAAAGAAAGAGACAAAAATGTATGTATGTATATATGAATATACATATATGCGGGAGGGCTAACATGGTTGTACTATTGTATGATATCACTTAAATTTGATCAATCTTGTATGTCTGTATGTGTTATCCTGAACACACACTTCGAAGATATCCTTCTATATTTTTATTTTTTCTAAACTCTAAAATCTGAAGGGTAATAGTCTTTTTTTCTTTTCCATTACAGTCAGTCCGCCATATCTATCAGTTCTGCACACAAGAATTCAACCAACAGAGGAAAAAAGGAGGAAAAATATTTAAAGATTGTGCAGGTACTAAATATATACACTGTAGACATTTTTTCTTGCCACTGCCACGCAACAATATACTGCAACAACTATTTACATAGCATTTACATCATACTGAATACTACAAGTCATCTAATGAACTTTAAAGTACACAAGAGGATGCATGTGGGTTATATGTAAATACTATGCAATTTTATATAAAACTTGAGCAACCATGGGTTTCAGTATTCATGGGCTAAATATGGGTCCTGAATCCAGTCCCCACAGATATGAAAGAATGATTTCATGTACATTAAGACGGTAAGTTTCTTCTATGTAGATTTTAGTTATAGCCCAAAAGATCTGACATGTCATATTTTCATTATCTTCAGTGTAAAAGTATTTTATAAATTCCACTAGGATTTCTTCTTTGACTTATGGGTTATTTAGAAGCATATTACATCATTTCCAAATATGTAGGAATTTATCTAGTATTATTCATTTTTAGCTTAATGTCACTATGGTCAGAAAATAGACTCTGTACGATTTCAATTCTTTGAATTTCCTGAGTCTTTTTTTATAGCTCAGTAAATTCAAAGGATGCACCCTCAACAGCTGCAGTGTTTGTTAAATAGGATGTTGAAGTTTTGTCTTTACTGTTCATGTGTGTTCTATAAAGAAGTGCACTAATCTCCCACTACAACTGTGAATTTTTCTGCTTTTCCTTTTAATTTTGTCAACATTTGATTTATTTATCTTGGTTGTTTATTAGATACATGAAAATATTTCCTACTGCACTGGCTCTTTTAGCACTATGACATTTCCTCCTTATCTGGAATAATGTTTCTTGCCTTAAAGAGTACATCATTGGCTACTAATACAATCATACCACTTTCTCTTGGTTAGTGTTACATGGTTTACCTTCTAGTTTTTACTTACAACACTAGTGTTGTGGTCAGGGCTTACAAGGGGAAAAAATACAATACAGAACACTTAATTATAACATTATTTTATAATAGTGACCCACAGAGTCTTATACAAAAAGAGTGCAGAAAATCTGACCAAACATTAAAGACCAAAGTATCAAAGTGAGGGCCTGGATCTCACGGCAATGTCCTGCCTGAGTCTAGCTGAAGACTTAGAGCCCATTAACAATGCCCCCCATGAGTCCAACTGGAGGCCAAGAGCCTGTAACAATGTCTCATGCAGCCCTGTCTCACAGATCAAAGGTCAGTGGTGCAAGCTAGAAAATCTGTGCCAGCAAGATGAAGGATCTGTGCCAGCAAGCTGAGGGATTTGCACTGAAGCCACGAAGCAATGCTCAAAGTAAGAATCAGAGCTCCCCAGAAAAGTAACACAGCCATCCTCAGCATCAGTGAGGTCCCAGTTCTTCCGGCAATGAGAACAACCAAGTTCCCATCAGGAAAGCCAACACAACAAACCTCTCCAGAAGGCTGAGCAGTACACCATCTTCCCCCTCCAGAGACAGAAAGCAATGCTCAAAGTGAGAGCCAGAACTCCCCCAAAATGAGCCATAGCCACTCTCAGCTACAGTAAGGCCCCAGGCTCCTTTTATGATAAGAACAGCCGAGTTCATCAGGAAATCCAGCATGACAAGCTCCTTCAGGAAAACCAACAGCTCCCTACACCTTCTAAACAAACTTCTTCCTCTCCAGTTCTGCCTCTTATGCCGCCAGCAACAGTCTTCAGGTGGGCTTCCCACACCCAGCACCACACTGGTTCAGTTCAGCTGGGTGTTACAAGTGGACCATCAGCTGACAGTCCACTAAAACTAGTGATCATGTATTTAAGATGTATTTCTGGTTAGTGGAATATAGTTTTTAAAAAATGCAATCTGATAGTTCTTTAAATGAACATCTGAGGGGCTGGGGGTATAGCTCAGTGGCATAAGCGCTCGCCTGGCAAGCGCAAGGTCCTGAGTTCGATCCCTGGTACCGGAAAAAAAAAAAAAAACTTAAAAAAAAGTTTAAAAAAAAAAAAAATGAACATCTGTTAACTTAGTCAGGCATTGTGACATACATCCTTAAAATTCCAGCACTCTGGAAGGGTAAAGCAGCAAGATTGTAAGTTTGAGCACAGCCTGGACAACTTAATAATTTAGGAAGACACAAAAGGGCTGGGGATGTAGCTCAGTGCAAATCCCTGGGTTCAATCCCCAGTGCTGAAAACGAAAAAGTCTATTAACCAATAATGATCATAACTTTTGGGTTCAAATTTACATGTTTAATACTTGATCTGCATTTTGTAGTTTCCTTTTCCCTCTTTCTGTGCCAAATTCATTTAATCTGCTATCCTTTATTATTATTCGACATTTCTTTCCTATTATGCTATTTACTCTTGGGCACACATTCTTTAGTTCTTTTATTAACTGACCTTATAGATAACAGCCATGCCTTCCTGACTCAGCAGGAATTATTTAAATTAGCTTTGTAATGTCGCAGAAAATTTAAAGGGACTAGATTATTTCAGTATCACCTACACCTTCTGCAATATTGCAAAATGTGTTTTTAGCAGTTGTCTATTTACTAATAGATGGGTGGTATAAAAAGTAGCATATACTGAGTCACATGCATATGACTTAGAATTATAAGCCAAATTCCAAAAATTTTTAAATGGAAGCAAGTAAAAGATGATTATTGGTTCATGAGATTCAACTAATATTGATCAATATACAATTATACTGGAAAGACATGGTTATAAGTGACAATAATTTATGAACTATACTACGGAAGTCTAATAGTCAGATAAATACAGAGTCTGCCCAAAAAAATGTATAAACACTTCAGAAAAGAAAAACTTAATACAGCTGGGCGTGATGGTGTACACCTGTAATCCTAGTACTAGGAGGCTGAGGCAAGAGGATATCTGTGAGTTTGAGGCCAGCTTGGGTTACATAGAGAGTTCAAGGCCAGCCTACACTACAAATTGAGACCCTGTCTAAAAAAAAAAAACCAATTAGCAAAATGTATTTTAAAACCCATGAAATGGTATTGTTCTGAGCATTCAATGTTCATTTAGATTTATCCACATATTTGCTTATGTATTGTATTTCATGCCTTCCTGCACCTGTACCCTTTTTATGTATGTAAATTTCCTTCACCTGAAGAACTCTCTTTAATATTTTTTAAGTGCAAGTCTGCTGAAAACAAAATTCCTCAGTTTCTGTTTCTAAAAGCATCTTTATTTCACCTCCATTTTAGGGGTAACAGCTTTATTGAGATACAACTTCACACCATATAATCCACCTACTTATAGTATATTATTATCTTATAGTACATTTGTAGAGTTTATGCACCCAACACCACAATCAATTTTAGAATCTTTTTTTCGTTACCCCAAAGGAAATCTCATGCCCCATTAGCAGGGACTCCTCGTTCCCATACACACCCTGCCCCTGGCAATCACTAATGTACTTTTAGTACCCGCAGATTTGCCTATTCTAGCTCTCTCCTGCAAGTGGAATCATACAATCCATGGTCACTCCTGACTTTTGAGTTCAGCCTCATCCCTACAGTGGCACTTGCTGGTGCTTCTATCATTATAAGTGATTCAGATACTAGATATGCTCTGTAAAACAATTGTGGTCAAACACAGTTAAGAAAATAAGCAAGCTATAGAATTTAACAAAACAAGAATAGGCAACATAAAGAATCCAATGGAAATTATAGAAATGAGGAATACAGAAATTAAGAATAGAGTATGATTCAACAGAAGATTAGACACAGATACAATAGAAGTGTCTGGAATATAGGTCAGTAGGACATACCATGACCAATTTCTGAAGAGCAAAAAGTGGAAAAATTCAAAAACAGGCATAAGAAGCTTACTGGATATGGGTTGGAAATATAGATAGTAGAGTACCAGAATGTGAGGAAAATGGGCAGGAAAATATTTGGATAAGTAACGGCCAACATTTTCTAAAACCAACAAATAATATCACATGATATGTTCAAAAATTCTATAAACTCTAACAACAAAAAATGGTAACTGCAGCCAGAGAGGAATAGCTTATCTTCAAAAGAGCAGCAGTGAGACTAGCAGCCAGTATTCCCAATGAAATAAACAATAAGATAGCGAACTAGCAGCTCTAGAGTGCTCCAAGAAAACAACTGCTACTCTAGAATTCTGTAACTAGTAAAAATATCCTTCAAAGTGATGATGCCAGAACTACAAAGCAACAAGATAAAACAGGCAGTTTGTACTTCATCAAAATTTAAAAATTGGTGCTTTAAATAGCACCATCAGGAAAGTGAAACACAACCCCCACAATGGTAGACTTTTGTAAATGTTGTATGTGATAAGGGATTTGTATTAGGATATACAAATATAAGCAGTCTCTTACAACTGAACAACAAAAAGACAAATTACTCACTTTAAAAATAGGTCAACATTTGAATAGCCATTTCTGCAAAGAAGATATACGCTTGACCACTAAATGCTTGAAAAGATGTTCAAAACCATTAGCCATCAGGGAAATGCAAATTAAAACCATGAAATACTAATTTACCTTCATTAACTAGCACAGCCATTATATAAAAAAGAGTTGGTAGAGTTCTGGAGAAATTAAAACCAAAGCACACTACGGCGGGAATGTGAGATCTTGCGGCCCCGTCGGAACAGAGCCCGGCAGTCCCTTGCGGTGCTACACAGAAACCTACGCTCACTTGTCCTCTCCTCCCTTCTCTCTTTTCTGCTTGTCACTCTTGGTCGGGACTGGATATACCAGGTAAATGTTTGTTGGATGTAAGCATTTCTTGCTCAAGTGTTTGGAGACGCTGGATGGTGTTTTTCTCCGGCAGGTATTTTCCTTACCTCCTGACAAGCCACAGAAGCAGATCACCTTAATCTATGGATCAAGACCCTCAAACTGAGTCGAGGATTGAGCTCCTCAAAACTGAGTTTCTTTCCTTGTACAGCCAAGTCTCGGCTCAGTTAGCCGTTCTGAGGGTGTAATATTTAGGGCCCAGCCAAGCACCCGGAGTGCTTCTTAGAACCTTGGTGAGCCCTGGGCTCCATTTTTTTCTCCTCAGTATTAAGAAGCTGCTCTGCTTAACTTCTCAGCCTCCTCACGGTCTTTCATGGTCTAAATCCGCCCCTGGTAAGCTGGTAAACGTGGCGTGTGAAAGGCAACACAGAGTGTCAGACCCACTGAGAGTGATCTCCGTAAGTCTCCTCTCTCTCTGGGCACTTGGCCTCTTCTGTCTTGGCTGCCTTGGTAGCACTCTGGAGCCTTCAACCGTATTTTCAGTCCTTTGGCTAGCTTCTCTATCATTCTGGGGGGAAGCATTCATCTGCTACAAGCTAGTTCACTTACTGCCAGAAGCAGAAGCCCAAACATCCAACTTTTAATAACTAAAACATTTACCCTTTACTGCACAAATTAATATGAAGTAACCATCATCACATACCCCACATGAAGAGGGAACTATCATTATTCTTATCTTTAATTGATGTAAAACTGTGAAGCACAAGCTCATAGGAAACTGGAATTTGGCCAAACAACTTACCCAAGACCAACACAATTAGTGACAACGAAACCCAAACAATATGGCTCCTGTGGCCATGTCCTTGACAACTGATCAGCAGAATACAAAATAAGGAAGAAAAAAGGCAAAGGAGCAAATCCTCAGCAATGCCAACATTTCAAGGTCAGGTCAAAGAAAAGGAGCAGCCAGGGGGTTCATAGAATAAACAAATGAAGCCTATACTACAAGCCAAGGAAAGAGAATGTTTCAAGGAACAAATGCTAAGAAGTGAGGGAAAACAAAGATGACGACAACAGAAAATAAGCAGGCCTCACTTTGTCAGCTGCTCATCCTCCTAACAGTAGAAATCTTTGCCAAGATGTGCATGCTTCAATCATCACATCCTGTTCTGCAAACATTCTCTGAGCATGCACCCTAACCTAAGTGATCCTGCTGGTTTTGCCAACCAACCTAAGGCAGGGCAAGCCACTCTCAGCTATACCATGTAACCAAATTGCACTTAACACCCAAGGCCTAGTGATTGGAGAAACCACGCAAATAGGATAGTTCTCACGGACTGTCTCCACCTAAATCTGTAAAACTCTTCATAAAACTTAGAAGGAACTTTTAATATTTGTTTTATTCTTCAGAAATCTCTATCATTCATTCTTTAAAATACACTAAAACGTATAATACAAACAGACTTAAAAACACATGGAAGACTGTATCTTGCCATCAGAACAAAGAACTGCTGGAGGCAAGAGAAAGAGAAGACCTAAGTAAGGGGCACAGTAGTTCATGGATGTGCCACCAGTCAGAGACCCAGCAGGAATAGAATTAATGCCTAGGGTCACCCAGCCCAGCTACATAATTTGTGATGTGAATTAAAAATGCAGGGACTCATATGCACACACACACACAAGAAGCAAAATATCTTTCTCCTTTCATCAGTGGTCACTCTTCCCATCTGTCTGTCCTGCTGGGTTGTTTTAATCTCTTATTTACTACTGCACTTCATCAGGCAACAGAGCCACCCCACATACAGTCTCAAAACCCACAGCCCCAGGTCCACCATACAGCACACAAGTGCCCATTCTAACCCTCTCTATGCTTGCACCCAGGTCCCCACAGGGCAGAGGGCATTGTGGGGCATGAGCAGCAGAAAGCCCATCAGAGGGAGGCAAAGAGGCAGAGACAGGCACAGCCACATGTGAGCAGAAGTGCCATGCCCCAGCCCCTGCTCCATTGTCCCATCAGCCTCTGTTTACTTAAAGGACACAAATTCAAAAATAAAATGAGTATGGCAGAAAAAGCGCAGATGCAGCAGGAAAATGTTCCAAAAGGAAAAGAAATTTTGCAATTAAGATTCACCACAAAAACCACAACATTTTACATCACGCCTTTATTTACTTGTTAAAGATGTTTTGAAAACTAACACCATCACATAATTTAATGTAGACTGGCTCTATTTACATTGAGATTTCTATTTGGAACTAGTTGATTGACAGAGAATCAAAAAATAATAAATAATAACAAAATGAAGAATTTCAAGACTGTGGTTGCGGGGCAACCTCCCTCCTGAGCATGGAGCCCTGTATACTGCTCTGGTCACATACCCCTGACATTGGCTAAGGGCCACCATCTAACACTGCCTACTGGGTTCTGGATCAAGAGCCAGAACCAGCCAGTTGACAAGGAGCTGCTCTGACCCATTTGTAGTCCTGGCTGGAGGGGCCTATAGAACATGACTTAGAATCACAAGATGCTATTACCCAGGGCCTCACCATGCCCCACCAGTAATTCTCAAACTTTAGTGTGCACTTAGTCCCCTCTTGTGTGCTTAAAATGGAGGATCTTGGGCCATGCCTCATTATCCCAATTCCATAAGTGTAGGCAGGTAAAACCCAGGATACTGCGCGCTTCCCACCATGTCTAACTGCTCTAACACAGGGACCTGGGACATCACTCTGATCAAGGGGCCAGAAAAGCTACTTTAGCCTGCCACAGGAGAAGGGAAGCCAAGAGCAGAACCTCAGGCCTTTCACAATTTGTCCTGCTCTCCCCAGTTCACAGGTCCCCGTCCCACCCACCACATGTGTCTGTGTGGGATTCCTCATGCTGAATGTGAACCTTTCCTAACTGTGAGCATTAGCCTAACATTCCAGCAAAGATGCACTGAGATCCTAGGAAAAAATACTAATGGGCCAAGACTCTGGCTCCACCTGGCATCCATAGCCAGAAGGCCAGGGCCTAGAAGCCACACCTCAAGGAAGTCCAGCTGGCTGCTACTGCGCCTTCGAGGAAAAGCTTTCAAGAATTCTAGAGGATAAGCTACCACTAGCCAGGAAAACTGAACACACAGGTCACTCAGAACATCCCCAGAAAATGGCCCTGGGGGAGAAAAGAAAAACAGCCACACAGCCAGCCCTTGCCAGTTTATGATCACAGTTTCAAAATGACAGAGACCAGCAGACATCCAGGTGCAGATGGGCAGCACCCTGCCATGCTCAGTTTGGCCTACACAGTCTTTCAGAATAGTTTTGGTTAGTTGCCAACAGTTAAAAATAAAGAGACTATATAGAAATCTAGGTGCCAAGCTTCTCTCAAAGAACAGGAAGATATGGAAACCCACGGCTCCCCTAAGAGCACAGAGAGGCCGGCTGAGCAGTACCCACCCGCCCAAGTCACCCGCCACCTGTTCACTTGGCTCATGTGTGCTGCCTGGACCCTAGCTCTAGGGATTCCAAGTCTTTTTCGGCAGACATTATGGGACTGGGTGTGTAGTTTCTTCATTTATTTTCAACTGAATATAACACTAATGTTATGAACACTTTGCCTAATACTTTCTTGGTAACTAGACAGTATAAAATCAGCAGCATGAAATCAGCAGTATCTTTTACTCTACTCCCTTAGTAATTCATTAACTCTATGACCAGACAGCCTTGGTTTAGTAATCAGTGAAAATCTCTCCACAGAACACCTTTACTCTGTAGCAGCTCACTCAAGAGCCTCAGAGCCACCAGGGCATAAACCAGCAACTGCTCCCCTGCCTCTCTTTCCACGTTTCCTTCTTCTTCACAGCAAAAGTGACTCCGGTTTGGGATCCCTGTTTGGATGCCTCTCCTAGATTCGCCAAGCACAAGGCAGGCAAGAAGCTTATCAAGGACTGGCCCCTGTACTCCCTGTCACAAACTTTTAAACCTAATTTACAAACCCAAAGGCATCCTACATTTCCAAATTACAAATTTAAAAAAAAATTTCAAACTAAAACTTTGACATTTTAATTGAAAGAGAAAAAGAAAAAAGCAAGCACTGCCTTTACTCAAAAGCAGAATAACAAATTTTTGCAACAGCTCTCTCCTGGAGCTTCGGGCTGTTGAAGAACTCTTCCAAAGAGCCACACATGGGAGACAGCAAAAGCAAACAAACACTTCCATTTGTAATGCCATATGCCCTGAGTAAATACTCCCTGAAAAAAACCCCAAACATACTGTCAACTTTAATTCTTATCTGAGACATGTTTGGGGAGAAAAAGCTGACACCTCTTGTGGGATTATTCATGTTATACAGCATTTGCAAGCAGGGCTATCAACCACAACAAGCTCAGGGGTGTTTAGAAGTCGCATTTACAGAGCACGATGTGCAGTTGTGTACCTTAGAGTAAAAATCATCAGCCCATGACTCTAGGAATGTTCTGAGTTAGCTTATTTGAGAGTCTGGAGAATCTGACCTTTGATACAAAAATAACTTTCAATCTAAGATTGCTGAGGATTAAGTTTTTGGAAGCAAAATGTTAAACAGTGTATTTTCTGGTGAGAAAGAATCCACTGTGAAATTTTAAATTTATGGATTATCCTTTGAGAGATTCAGATCCATCCTCAGTCATCACCTTCTGAGATGGAGAGATGCTTCACAGCTAAAACGTATACTACAATGCTGGCTTTAACAAAAGTCAAAATCAGAATTTTCTTCAGTCCCAGGAATTTTTTCAAGTGGGTCCAGTCAGAGGCGCATGGCCTTTGTGACTGGATTGAATTCAGTCCCTTTCTGATTCAGCACCCAAGATTGAGGGACTTGGGGCATTCCTATAAATCTGTCCATACTTGTCACCTGCATAGAGGAGCATTGGTACCCAGGTACCTGATCATTCCTGTCATTTGCCCAAATGTGGGGTTTCTTATAGTGGCACAAGGTTGGATTTTAAGCGCAGAGTAATCATTCTCAGATGCTCAAATGCTCTGGACAGTCACACACTGCAGCTCCACGTGTGCCTAGCATGTGGACACTTCCAGGTCCTCAAAGGCTACTACAGAAGGCTCTTCTCCCCATGAGATGCACACACCATCATGTACACCAGCACACATCCAGGAGCTGGGGATATAGCTCAGTGGAAGAAGCGCCTGCCTAGCAAGCGCAGGGTCCTGAGTTCGATCCCCAGTACCACCAAAAAAAAAAAAAAAAAAATTCACACACACCACCACACATCCTCCTACACCCTCAGCAAAGACAGTGCCGGAATGGGTAGGAGCAGCTCACAAACTAGGTCCCCTCTGTTACCATGCAGAGCCACCATTAGCCAAAAACACAGAAGCACCCAAGTTTCTGCACCCTTGGAGGCTAGGAACAGTGATGTGGTGGCTGCATCCACGTGGGACAAGCTGGGCATGCCCCCAAGGAGCTGTCTCTGGCTCTTACAAGGAGGAAATCCTCTAGTAAAGCTGATCACAGAGACAAAGCTGAGAAATGCTAGACATGTCTAAAACCTTGAGTTTATGACTCAAAGGTCACAGTGTTCCTACTATGCAACTCGCCCAGACCCTGAAGATTCGCTCCCAAGGCCAAGGAGGGTGGGAACAGCCCTCAGGCATAGCTCTGACAGAGCCCACCGCTGCCCTGAAGGTGGCCTCTAGAAGGCCTCAGAAAGCCTCTCAGAAAAGAAAGCCAGGGCACTCCCTGGGATTAATTAAATTAGTCCCTTATCTCTGAGCCAGAGTGGCAGGCGGGACAATTCCTTCTCTCTTCAAATCCCCTCTCATTCAAACTCTCATTCTAGCAAAGTCTAAATCAGATTAGCAATTAAAGTTTCCCCAGTAGGTCAGAAAGTAGGTTTCCTGGTACAGAGCAGTCTGGGCTGTGAATGAGAGCTGCATGTAGTAGTTTTTCCCCAAGTTTCACTGTCACTCTGGAAAGGCAACCACCAAGATCCTAGGTTGAGATATTCTGGTCACTGTGCTAAGATTTAGCAGCCACGAAAAGCTCAGCCAAAAACAGCCTTAAGCTGCCTCATTAACACATGGGAGACTCCAACCGGCAGAAAGGTGACCCTTCCGGAGCAGAGAATTCTTAAAATCCCTCTTTTGTTTCCTTAAATAGCTTTTGAACACCTGCTCTATACAAGATAGAGTGTTAGCCATTGTTTAAAGCATGGCTTCGTCTCAAAGTAGGTCATCTGAACGTGGTTCCCCTAGGACACGGATAACAACACCAGACAGGGTGCTCACACCAGGATCTAAGATGCTAACTTGGATGTGTTGGTTTCTTTGGGCTTTTCTGTAGTTCCCTTTTTTCTCTAATTAATGAATACGTAGTATTAAAACTTGCACAATAGAAAAAAACAATTTAATTTTATTGCAATCACAGTGAATTGGCCAATTCCCCCTAACTTATTATCTACAGAATTATCTACAGAATTATCTACAGATCCTGCAAAATGCAGATTCTGATTCAGTAGGCACAAGGCCCAAAATTTTATCTTTCCTCATTTTTCCTCTCTCTTTTGCTCTCACTTTTTTTTTCCTTTCAGTAGTGGGACTTGAACCCAGGGCCTCCTGCATACTAAGCTTTACCACATAGCTACAACCAGTGCTTTATTTTTAAATTTTATTTTGAGACAGGGTCTTTCTAAGTTGCCCAGGCTGGCCTAGAATTTTTGATCCTCCTGTCTCAGCCTCCTGAGTGGCTGGAATTACAGGCAAGATTTTATATTTCTAACTAGCTCTGAGTGATACTGACGTGAGAGAGGAACCCACATGAGAGGTGAGAGATAGAGACAGAGGCAGAGAGACAGAGAGGACCAGCACTCAAGCACACGTGACAAAGGGGTAGTACCAACAAAACTCTCATAAAGGAAGTGACATTTGGACTTAAACTGTAGCACGGCTGCACACAGAGAAAAAAGGTAAGATAAAGCCTTGGAGTTTAAAAAATTTCCCAGGACTGTGATGCACTAAGATGTCCATCCAGCTAGACAACTGGAAAGAGCAGCAATTCTCAAACTTAAGGCCATGTAAGTTACTAGAGGGCTTCATACAACACAGTTCACCCCCCAAACACACACCGAGCTTCTGGATGAAGAGGCTGGATGAGGAGGGGCACTTCTAACAAGTACTCAAGCGATGCTGACCCTGCAGTTCCAGGGACCACACTTTAAGAACTTCGGTCAGACAGAGGACACTGCCACACCTCATCCCATCACACTGAGGGGACGACAACTCGGTCACCTAAACAAGGTGGCCTGTTCACATTTGAAAATAGCCCTTATAATTGGGTCCTAGCAAGACAAAGACAGTTGTAAATGCAAATGGGGAGTCATAGCTTCCTCTGGACTAGCTCAATGTAGCGGAGCCCTTCCCCCATCAAAATTAACAGAGTGCTACATGGAATGTTTTTAGTTTCTAAATGAACTGGAGAAAAACTTGATTTGACAACCACCTCTACAAGGTCAAAGACAGGCCAAAGGACAAAGTCAGGCCACCATCCTATCCAAGACTCATTTTCTTCCTTTCCTCCTCTTGGCAAGTAAGAATTGGGCCCTGATAAAGTCTCGTGAGATCCCCCAGGTGCGGACAGAAACCTGCTAAGCTAATCCGGAGGGCAGTTACCACCAATGCCCAAGGGAACCAATGGAGACTAGAGCAGTCTAAGTTCTGTAGCATCTGCCATTTTCTGAGGGTATGTGGGGATGGATGTGCAAAGAGGAAGAAAACAATCTCTGCCTTCAGAATATTCAGAGCCAGCATCACGTGGGACACATAAATGAGCAAACAGAGGAGTGCAGCAGGTGGCCCACCCCACGGGGCAGAGATGGGCTCAAACCAGCGTTCCTCAGCTTGTCTCCCCTTTGAAACCACATGATGAGGGTCAGGCGCTATGAAAGAAAACAAGCCAGAGCCCTGCCTCAGATGAATTAAGTCAGAATCTCTAGGGGCTGGGTCCAGACAGATGTATGTAAAGCCAAATGAAACCCCATAGCCACCTTTCCTTTACGGGTGTGTCAGTCCACTTCAGCCTGAGCCACAGAGTTCATGGAGACAGGCACAGGACTTGCCCTCAT
Source organism: Dinomys branickii (assembly GCA_004027595.1). NCBI lineage: Eukaryota > Metazoa > Chordata > Mammalia > Rodentia > Dinomyidae > Dinomys > Dinomys branickii. Next base: position 52,227 of record PVLD010001184.1, read on the forward strand.
GGCTGGTAAGGAACAATAAAGAAACACTCCTTCCCGGACCTCTGAGCTATCATGGAGTAATGGGCTAGAGCAGCAGAAACACATGTCCTGCAAGTACCTTCCACTGGCTTGAAAAGAGGGAGAATAAGGTGTCTCAGCGACCACCAGAATTTCTACTGCCAAAGCTACAGTGGGTCATGTTAAAGGTCTTAAAGTCAAGAGGATCTTAGGCAGGTTCCTCTCATCTCCAGCTATTGGCAGGCCTGTGACATAGGATTCTGATCCCCTGCTCATGCCTCTGTCCTTAGCTGATCCAGCTACCTAAGGTGGTCTCATGGGGTCTTACAAGGACAACCAGCCCCTGCACAAGCAAGCAGGGCAGGCTAGGGGAGGGCAGCAGCCCACATCCTCAGAGATAGCCAGAAACCTGGGTACTGCAGGGACAGGCAACCCAGGAATCCCAGCTAGCAAGGCACAGCTTCTCAGCTCCAAATTCAGCTTCCAATAAAGGCTCTCTAATGATAGAAGGAAATACTTCAAGCATTTTTCCTTTACAATGGAGCACAATGGTAAGCCTGCTAAGTACTGGCTGGAAAGAATCCTGCAGGAGGAAGGGACAGGTGGGGGATGAGGAGGACACCGGTGGGGCTGCTGTCTCCCAGTGACCTTGCAGCGCCTACATGGCCCAGCAATCACCTCCCTGCAGCTCTCTCTAGCTGTGCATCTGGCTTCCCACTGGCAGCACAGTACATCAAGCCTCCTCGCACACTGGCATCCTCTTCTCAATGTGTCTCATCTGTAGACACTAGGTGCTCCTGGTCTTCTGTCTGCACCAGTAACCCACTCCCCTGCACACCCACACACCAGCACCAGATGCGTCGCACACCCCACCAAGCCTCAGTGGTTACTTCCAATTTGCTCCATGACCACAGATCAGCTAAACTAGCAAAGATTTCAGCCATCAAGAGCATTCAGCTGCACCTTCTCCAACAGGCCTGAATTCTTTCCAAATCTGTCCTTCTTTGGGCAAACTCAGCCCTAGGAAACTGCAGAGTTTTCTTTGATCCTATAATTACTCCTCTATTATGGTTTAATGATTCTTCATATTTGATGGTCCCTGTTTAAAGCACTGTGTAGTTGGACCCAGATTGCTACAGCAGAAGATCCGCCCCTAACCCACCCTACAGAGGGGCCACCCAGGGCAGCAAACCCTGCCTCCTGCTACTACTAATACTGATGTGCTCACAGAAACAAAGACCCCATATAAAGAAGAGACTAGTTTCTAGTATAGTTTGTGACAATCCAGTTCCTTGCTCAATCAAGTATACACAGAAGTTCCTTGCTCAATCAAGTATATAAGAAGAGTGATTCAAACCTTCCTGTCGAATATTTTTGAATGCTTACTAACAATGACTATTTTATAACCTGTTTCTATCAAACACCAGCAGGGGATTATTGTTTGTAATGTTTCCCTTATTTGCAAAAGAAAATGCGACATATTTGGATTGACAGTTCTTTGACAGAAATCTGAGGACGCTAAATTACACAAAAAGATTAGCATCCAAAAGTACTTGGGATCTGAAAGTCCTCAGAACTGATACTGCAAGGGAGGAGCTCAAGAGGCAGCAGGGATGGCTCCTCTCAAAGGCAGAAGCAGCCTAGCTCTTGATCCTCCTGATGCTTATGCCCCTGGGCCATCTCACTGCTGTGAGTTAACACTCACTCACCCATCAGAGAGTCCTAAGCAACCACTGGACAAGCAGGGATGGGAAGAGATACTAGTTCTGATGCTGCATTCACCAAGACTCCCATGATCTTGATGTGATTTCCCAAAGAGGCCTCCTTGTGGGGGCAGAATGTGCCCATAAGCAAGCAGCCCAAAAGGCGGTCATTTTCAGTACCTAGGTTGGCCACCATGTATGAAGCCAATTCACATATAAAACCCAGAAGGCAACTTTGCAGAGGCTGGATCCCAACTGGATTAACTGCCCTCCAAAGCAATGGGCATTCCACCCTGCGTGCCAGGCCTCCCCTCTGCAGTCTGCCTTCCCCAGTGAAGACTCACTCACCCAGGTCAAACAAAGCCCATCCTAGAGTTTCTCTTCATGTTCCAAGAAGAGGAATTTAACTGTAGGAAGGAACAGTCATGACAGCTGAGCTGGTTTTCCTCAAGCAATGCACAGTACTAAGTCCTTCCATCTGTACAGCACTTTACACTCAAAATACTTTCACAAACATCACTTTTTTGATGAAGGGAATCTCACACTACTTTGAATATTTTTTCTCTCAGGTGTTTTATTTTCATTTCTGTGTAATTCACTCCATGATATAAAACACAGAAACAACAGTGCTAGGAATCGTCTCCAAAGCACAAGGAGGAAACCTGCAGCATTTGCCTTACCCTTCTTTTTGTTGTTGTTTGTTGGTTTGTTTTCCTGAGACAGAATTTAGCTATAGTGTTCAGGCTCGTCTTGAACTCACTTTGTAGCCCAGGCAGGCCTCAAACTCACAGCAATCCTCCTGCCCTAGCCTCCCAAGTGGTGGGATTACAGGCATGTGTCACCATGCCTAGCCCTTTTTTTTAAAGTAACAGATTTGGGTAGTTTAAAAGTGAGGCGGTTATGCCAGAACTGATCTAGCAGGTGTGTAGCTCACATGGTATAATTCCCTCAGGAATATGGGGAGTGCCAAGCATTTCTGAACTCAGCTGGGGCAATTCTCAGATGGTTAGAAATACCCTCCTAAAGGAGAATAGTAAACTCTTGGCCGAACACTTTTCCTGGTAGACATCATTAATCAATCATGATTAATCAATCAATCAGTCTCTTTCCTCAGAGACTTGACCTGGAGGTGGGCATTATCAATTGATCTGAGCTGGCATATACAAGTGAAAGCTACCAACTCTTTGCGAACCCCAGGGTGATGAGGGTTGCCAAGTAATGCCATAGGCACCTAGCTGAAATTCTTCCACAGGATTCCCTTCCTGTTAGAATTTAATTCTTAAATCTACTTTGTATCCCTAAGATAGCTGCAGCATTGCTGGGAACTGGTTCACCACTGCCAAGAGCTTTGGGGTATGAATTCAGCCAAGGGATGGCTGGGTGTGGGGCAAGAGGTAGCAACAGCCTCTAATCTTACCTACCCTTTCCCACTCAGGTCTCCCTGAGCAGACCCAGCTGGCCTCTGGTTGTAAAGACTACCTCCTCATTGCTGACTCCCCACTGTTGCCCTAACCTGAACTCCTAACTTTACAACCCATTGCCTATCTAACATCTGTACTTAGATGCTCAAATGACAGTCACAATTTACATACCCAAACTGAGGGCCTCTTCCTCCAAAACCTGGCATCCCACCATCTCCATTCTCAGCAAAGGGCAATTCTGCCTTTCTGTCTGCCACATCCAAAACCTTAAGCCAGCCTGGACCTCTCTCTTCTTCTGATATCCTACACTGTGGTCCTCTGGGAAAGCACATGCTCTTACTTCACACCATATTCAGAAACCCTGAGCTTCTCCAACAACATCTTTTCATAAATCTCCTAGCACCTACCCCCACTCACACTCAGTCCTCTTCCTGGCAGCCAAAGGGATCCTTTGCATTGTACTAGACTATAACACCACTGCCCAGTCCCCCACACTCCAGCAGCTGTCAATTGCAAAATCCTATTCTTACTTACAAAACCCTAAATGAATTTCCCCTTATCTCTCCTCTCCCCCAACTCTCTTCCCTTTCCTTACTCTAGCCACTGTGGTGTCCTGCCTGTTCCTCAAACATCCCAAGCACAGTCACACCTCAGGACCTTTGCACGTCTATGCTCTTGCCTAGAATGCTCTTCACCCATGCAATTTACTCCCTCCCTGCTCGTAGAATTATGCCCCAATACCCTCTCCTTAAAGGCTTTCCTCTACCACCCCTACAACACAGCCTCCCTGTGCCTCTCCATCCCTTTTTCCTATTCTTACTCCTTACCATGTGCCATACACCCATGGGTCTCCCACCAGAATACCAGTCCCTGACATCGGGAACTACACTCTAGCCACTGACCTATTCCTAGTGCTTAGTACATGGCAGCCACTCAAACATGAGTAGAATGTGTGACAGTGACAATGAATGGATAAAGTGGGAGGCTCCCAAGAAGACAGACAGTGATGTCAGTAACAGGGAAGCAGGAACACTCGAGGGTGTAGGGCCTGAAGAGAACGAAGGCAGCATAGGATAAAGCCACAGTCAGCGAACTATGGCCCAAGAGTCAGATCTGATCTGTTGTTTACTTCAATGAATAAAGTGCTATCAGAGCACAGACAGACACAGTTAAGCATGACCTGTGGTGCTTCTATGCTACACAGCAGCATAGGTTCAGTGCGACAGAGATTACATGGCCCACAAAGGCTAAAACCCTTAGATCGGCCCTTTACAGAAGATGTTTGTCAAATTGCAGCAGAAAACAGTATTTCCCAAACTATAGAACTGGACCCCTCCTCTCTTCTTCCGTAGACCTTCTCAGAGGCTCAGACCCCAGTTTGAGTTATAGAGAATATAGCGGTGGTGGAAAGGAAACACTTCAGTCCCCAGCACTGCCATTCACCAGCTACATAACCTTACATCAATTGCTTAACTTCTCTGCAGGCTTCTTCCTTACCATAGAAATAAGACTGCTACTCACCACCTTGCAGACCTATTGTGAGGATTTGAGATTTTTTTAGATAAAGCATTTGGCACCGGCTAGCTCTCACTACAGCTACACAACAAACCATTCTATGAGAATTTACTGTGTTCCAAGAACACTGTAGATTCCACTAATGGGTTAATGCATCCAATCTTCACCAAAATTTGAATAGGGCTGTGCCAGGACTTCAGTGGATTTTCTTTACCTCGAATGAGCGCAATTTTTAAAAACGGACATACAGAAGGTGAAGTGAGTGGTGTCACCATTGTTGGGGAAACAGTGACTCTCAGAGCATCAGGGAAACAGGGAGCTGCCTTGGAAAGTTTCCTTAGCCGTTTCCCAAATTAGCAGGAAATTCTCGATTCAAAGACACCTCGAGACAACCTCTGTAGAGATGTCATTGAAAGTAACTGATCCCGTGCCTATTTCTAGCTGGCTAGAAGATAACTGGCCCCTGCAAGGGCAAAACTCTTGACTTGCTGGATTCACAGTGCCAGAGTCAGGGCTCAGAACAGCACATGAGAGGACAGCCACAGCCAGACCCTGTGTCTCCTTACATTTCCCCTTCCTAACCCAGTGTCATTCTTCTCCCTTTGCTACAAACAGCTCGGTATTATTTTCTCAAGAAGTATGGAAATTTGAAGTGTTTCACTCATGAAAGATGTCGGAAGATTCTACACCACTTAAGTTTATTGTCCAATCAGTGAACAGAATTTTTAATTCTGACTTGATATATACGAAGCAGCACTAAGAACCAAAGGAAACTCTTTTATGGGACATTTTTAGGAGTAAACAAGATTTTCAATTTATCTGGTCAGACTAAAACCAAGCAGGATTTAAAAGGAAACCCTTGATTTTTATATCAACCTAGTTATGCCATTGATAGGCATATTCAAATCATGCTGTTCCCATACATGCAAGAGCTTTCTTTCCTTGACTTTCCCATTATGAAGATGGGGACAGATGAAAAAGTCCATTGCTTGCAAAGGACATATCTCATTTTGACTTGAACACAGTGAAATGAAAGATGAACAGGGCTTGACTGCTATGTCCACAACGCATAGATAAAGGACTCAGAGAGAGCCTTGTGCACTGATATGCAGACATTAGTGCTGTTGAACCAAATGGTATTTTATTTCCTTGAATCACATTAATGAAACATCTCTTCATTCAGCTTCCCAGAAATGGAATGCTTGCCTGCTCGAGGCAGCCTTCCACACTGCCCACTGGATCTAGGTTTGAGTGTGTTCTGAATTTTAGATGTGTCTTGGGCCACAAAATGCTAATTACATCTGTCCTTTTAATAAATGTCTTTCTGTCTTTTTGCCTGTGGGTGTTGACTCCCTAGCAAGAATTCTGACTTTTTTGTAGCAGAATAAGGAAAAGGAGGGGGAAGGAGGCCAAGATAGAGAGGGAAAAGTCATAACTGGTTTCCTTCCTCCAGCCTATAATGTTGTGCACACCACCAGCACCATCTCTTAGGGAGAAAGTAGAGAGCACACGGTTCTAGTGTCTCCCAAGCACAGAAAGTAGCCAGGCATGGTGGCTACTACCTATAATACCAGCTACTCAGGAGGCTGAAGCAGGAGGTTTGCAAGTTAAGACCAGACTGCAAATGCATGACTATGTCTCAAGAAACAAGGAGAATGAAGGCCTCAAAAATGGCTATTTTACTGCTACCTGGTCCTCAGGTTCCTAGGACACTACAGTGCTAAAGCACTCACAATGCCTAGGGGTAGCTAAATCATCACTGTATAATTTTCAATAGAATATCTGAACAACTTCTTGGACTTCATCACTTCCTTCTTTTCCAGATTTCCAATATCCAAATGGCAAAATCCAAGAGTTGTAATGCCCACAGCTTCCAGAATCTACACTTTTTAAGTAAATTTTATTATGTAAGTATTCCACAAGTAGAAAATGTATCAGTCAGTGAATTTTCACAAGCACATCTATGTAACCAGCACTCAGAAAAAGAAACAGAACATTACCAGGACCTCAAAAGCCCCTACCATTCCCACCTGTCACTAAACACCTCAGATAGCTTCTATTTTAACTTACAAAATCATAAGCTGGTTTTCCTTTTACTTGAACCTGATATAAATGTATAGTATGTATACCTGTGTCTGGCTTCTATGACTGAACTATATGTGAAATTCATCTGTGTTGTTTCATGAATATACTAGAATATCACAGCACTGTATAATATAGTTGTAGGAATACACTACACTTAACCATTGAGGAACACTGCGTTCAATTTTTGGCTATCACATAGATTGCTACCATGAACATTTTTGTATATGTCCTTTGGAGCATATATGTTTTTATGTATTTTGTCTCTATATTTGGTTGTAGAATTGCTAGTTCATAGAGCATGCATATATATGTTCAACTTCATAACTACTCAAGAGTTTTGAAAAGTCGGTATGAGGGTATTTCTTTTGCCAACCCTTACCAGTATCGTGCTTTTAAATTTTAACCATTCTGATAGCATGCAATAGTATCTCTACAGTTTTAATTTGCATTTCCCTGGTGAATAAAGCTTATTGCCTATTTACCATACTGAGTGGAATAACTGTTCAAGTCTTTTCTCCATTTTCCTGTTGGATTGCCTGCCTTTTTTCTTATTTACTTTAGTAGGAGCTCTTTGTGTATTTTGAATATGTCTTTTGTTGATGATTCTTATGTAGATATATACAGAGAGAACACATAAACATCTTTTCCCATTTGTGATTTGCTTTTACACTTACATTATAATCTTGTTATGATTACACCAGGAAGAATAGCAATCATCAAGAAATCAAATAATAGCAAGTGCTGGCAAGGCTGGAGTGAAAAAAGGAACCCCTTACATTGTTGGTAGTAATATAAACTAGTACAGCCACTGTAGAAATGAGTATGGAGATTTTGCAAAAAAACTAAAAATAGAAATTCCACTTAAACCAGTTATTCCCCTTCAAGATACAATCCCAAGGAAGCTGAAGACATCATATTACAGAGATCCATGCATAACAATGTTCATAGCAGCACAATCCATAATAGCTAAACTCTGGAAGCAGCCTGTATGTCATCAACAGATGAATGGATAAAGAAAACATCCGGCTATTAATCTGTATGTATGAAAATTAACTTTATAAGGACTTATAAAAGAATCTGATGCTGACAAGAAGAGAGGTTGAGGAGAAGGGGAAATAAAAAATTTGAGATGTGTCATGTACATGTACCAATTCCTCACAATCAGTGTAATCATTGTGTACTGCAAGTATGTACAAATTAAAATTAAATATTAAAAAAGAAATGTAATATCTATCTATAATGGCTATATTTGGCTATAAAGAAGAATAAATTCAAGACATTTGTAGGAAATGGGAAATACAATGTTAAGTGAAATAAATCAGACACATAAGCTTAAATATCATATTGTAGATCTCATTTGAGTAAGACAAAATACAAATAAAGAGCAAAATAAAAGAGTGATAGAAGGAAATAGAGAGCTAGGAAGAAGTTCAGGAGACCAAGGAATGGAGGGAGAAAAGAGGAAGTAAAAAGATTTAAAATGTGTCATATGCATGTATCAAATACCCACAATCAATGTAAACATTCATAATGTCATAAACATACTCTAAAAATAATGGCAATAATAACAAAAATGGGTATAGGGGACTTAGAGACAGAGGGAAGGAAGTGGGTGGGGAGGAAACGGGGAATAAAAAAGAATCCAGGTGTGTTACGTACATGAACCTACCCTCTAAGAAGAATGCAAACATTATGTTCAGCAAACATGTACTAATAAAACAATATTTCTTCTAAATATCTGCCTACCCAAAGTTGTGGATGTATCTTCCTTTTTTATCTTTATTGTTTTACCTTTTACCTTTAGATCTATGATCCCTCTAGAATTGAGTTTTGTATATAATGCAAGAATAAAGAGTCACTTACTTCGATGTGGCTATCTATGGATCTAGCACCACAACGTTTCCCACAGCACTGCAGCCTTACCCCTATTATCACCAATATGCCTACAGCTTTGTTTCAAGACTCTGTACTATTCCTATGGTCTATCCATCTTTTCTTGCACCAAGACTACAAAGCCATGTTACTATGACTTTAAAGCAGTCTGTGCTACTTACAAATCAACAAATTCCTCAAAGGGAAAATCAGCAGAGAATGTTGGACTCACCACAGTTAATTCTCCTTTTTTCAGGATCTTGACCTTACAAATCCTAACTGCTTGTATGTCTTCTGACATATTTATAGTTTATTCAGCCTTTTTTCATTGTTTTCAGAGAGATGATTTGTCTACCACAAGCTAGAAAGAATCAAAAGTCCTTTCTTGTCAACTTTATGAAGCTATAATTTACATCCAATTATATGCATGGGTTTTACTGTACAACTGTACAACTTGATGAGTTTTGACAAATGTATCTGCCTACATGACCCTAACCATGGTAAAGTGAAGAACATTTCCATCATCCCAAAATGTCCCATGTGTTCCTTTGTTTCTCAATGACAAGTAAATCTTATTGTAATTGGGTCTTTGTGATATGAAGGATTATTTGCCTGGTTCTTGAGCTGCTATTCCTGAAAGCAGGGAACAGCCAAACCTGGCCATGCACATCATGTCCATGTCCATGTTCAAGCTCTGTAATAGAGTAGTTGTGCCCAAGCTTAAAATCTTTATTATTCAGCCTTTCATGGAAAAGTTTGCTACACTGTGCTCTAGAATAAGTAGGGGCAACCTGTAACATGCAGCTATAAATCAACCTTCTCTGGAGACAGTGGACGTTGCTGCCTGAAATCACGTTATTTTGTGCATCCCTGACTTTCTTTTGCTAACTGTTATGGTTTATGTTTAGACATCCCTCCAAAGCCTCATGTAATTTTAGATGGGGCTTTTTCAGAGGTGCCTAAGTCTAGACCGTTTGACTGACTCATGGTTTAGTGGTAGGATTAAGGGTTCTTGGATTCAGGGTGGATGGATGCTGGATCAGTTCAGTGATTAGATTGGTACCACCCTAATCCCAGTAGGCTGGATACAATATAAGGGACAGAAAGAAGTTTGTATCCTCTTTCTCTCCCACGTTACTTTTGCTGTCTTCTGCAACCATGAAATGGTTCCCCTCTACAATGTGCCACCCTGCCTTGGAGCCAGCCAAATATGGACTGAAACATTTACAAATTGTGAGCTAAATAAACCTTCCCTCCTTTACCTTTGGGTATTGGGTATTTTGTCTCAGCAACAAGAGAAAAGTAAGACACTAACCTACACAGCTTTCATGAACACACTGGGATACAATGTCCTACAGTCATCTTTCCTTCATTTACTCTTATGGAGTAATATAGATATATAAAAGAAGGACACCAGAGACGGGCATTCTGGGGGAAATGTGGGCGGGCCTTGGAGACTAGATAGTAACACATAAAGAATTATGGTTAAGGCAGAATTGATTTATAAGATTTTAGTCTTTGGGTCACCTTCTAAAACACACAGTAAAGCTGGGGATATAGCTCAGCAGCACAAGCACATGCCTAAGAAGGGCAAGGTCCTGAGTTCGATTCCTGGTACCATAAATAAATAAATAAAACACACAGAAACCAAGAACCAAGATGGAGAGCTCTTTTAAAGTTAGCATATTCAGAACCCCCAAATTCAGAGACCCAATCCAAAAATGGGCATATCAGATGAATATACACTTCTCAGAAGAAGAAATACAAATGACAAATAAATATATGAAAAAATGTTCAACATCACTGGTCACTCAAGAGATGCAAATAAAAACAACACTGAGATTCTACCACACTCCAGAAAGAATGGCTATCATCAAGAAATCAACCAATAACAAATGCTGGCAGGGCTGCAGGGGAAAAAGGAACCCTTCTCCACTGCTGCTGGGAATGTAGACTAGTGCAACCACTGTGGAAATCAGTATGGAGATTCCTCAAAAACTAGGATTAGAAGTCCCATTCAGCCCAGTTATTCCATTCTAAGTATCTTCCCAGGAGAATTAAAAACATCATACTACAGCAATATAAGTACACCCATGTTTATTATAGCAGCACAATTTGTAATAGCTAGATCTTGGAAACAACCCAAATAACCATCAACTGAGAAATGTATAAATAAGATGTGGTCTTTTTATACAATGGAGCACTACTCAATTATAAAGAAGAATAAACTAGAGACATTTATAGGTAACTGGATACAACTCAAGACAATACTCATAAGTAAAATAAATCAGATGTGCATAATTTTGAGAAAGAATAAATAAATCAGATTCACATGGGTAAAGATCGTACTGTCTCCCTGGTGTGTGAAAGAATAAATAAGGACCAAAATGTACCATAGATATTGTAAATGGGAAGAAATTATTCAAAAGGAAAGAGGAACTGGGGTGGGGAAGGGGGAAAAGGGAAAGGAAGGGAGGGAAAGGAAAAAAATACAATTAGATATAATACTAGTTTCTCAGTTCATTGAAAAGTAAGGTTTATGCTAATATCATTTGGAGAATTTTTATGCCCATATCTTGTACTCTGAGCAACTACTTTGAAGATAACAATGTGCAATGTATTAACTATTGTTATTCTTCTATTATTTTGTTGTGAAATAGTTTTGTTTTCTCCATAAAATAAGAACATCTAATAATAAAGTTAGCATGTCATGGGAACACCTGTATACCCATGTTTGTTATGGCTTAATATACGACAGTCAAGACATAGAACCAGCCTAGGGCCAATCAACAGATGAATGGATATACAAAATGTGGTACATATGCACAATGAGTATTACTCAGCTATAAATAAGAACAAAATTTTGTCATTTGCAGGCAAATGAATAGAACTGAAAACTATCATGTTGAACAAAATAAGCCAGGCTTAGAAAGACAAATATCACATGCTCTCTCTACTATATAGAACCTAAGAAAGATGACTATATTTTTAGTCAAAGAAGCAAAGGGGGATTATTATAAGAGGGAGGGAATGGAGGAAGAAGGATATAGTGGAGGATCATGGGTGGATGGATATGGTCAAAATACATGCGTTGAAATCCAGTATTTTGTAAAATTAATAGGCACTACTAATACAAGGGAAAAGTAAATGATCAATGTGCCTAATTTTAATTTTCCAATTGAATTCCTTTGTATAATGCTATAAGCACATGTGTATTTGTTAAAGAATTATTGAGACTATTAAAAGAGTAAAATTAACAGAAAAATCAAAAAGAAAAACATCTGCAGGAGAGAGAGGCTAAGAGAAACCACTGGATTTCTTTATGAAGCAGTGCAAAAGTTCATAAGGAAACCTTCAGATGAGCAGGAAAGAAGGAGCAGTGTTCTCACTCTGCAGATGAAATGGAGGCCTGGAGAGAGCAATTACTCACATCTCAACACACCATATAACTTGCTAATCTGTTCTGTTTACTTTCTCCTCTGTGTCTTTCCCTAGACTATGAGGCTCATGGAACTCAGGATCTCTGTGTATTTTGTTCACTGCTGTTTCTCCAGTGCTCAGAGGAGCGTGGCATATAGCAGGTGCTCAGTGGTAGTGTGTGGGGTAAACAAGTAAATGAATAACACAGCTAATTACCTAGGTTCAGGCGCAAGGTGCCTTGAGGACACCACACTGCTTCTCAACACACTGCTAGATATTGATCCCAGAAGAAAAAAAAAACATGGCCCTAACCTTAAAAAGGTAGCTCACACCCTTATGCAATACAGCTGCACAACAGGGTGCCGGGGTATATTGTTATAGTTGACCTTATCAGTTTCAGCCACAAGCTGCTGGTTACTCTAGGTCTTAGGTAAACTGATTGGAAACTACTGTAATGACATCTGAGGTCCTTCCATCAAAATGACTGATCAATGGGACTAAAACACACTTTGGCATACAGCCAAAGAACTGGCCTCTCTCCCCAAAGGAGGGACTTTCAGCTCGACTGACTCATGCAATAGGATGTAGCCCACCTCTTTTGCTGGTAGATAGTTGCAGGGTGGGAGAGCCCTGGTGAGGACCCCGAGTTTTCCCTTTACCTTCCCCAGTCCTCTGTGTGCAGGGGGCAAAAGCTCTCTGTGCCCGCGTAGTTTCCTTCTGCTTTAGTAAACACTTCTTCTCCAGGCAAACACTACACCAAATGATGAAATTTAAACTGTTCAGACTTTGCAGAGTTTCACATATTAATTTAAGGGAGCTGGCGTGTTCTGTGTCAGAGAATAGGCAGGCCGAGGAACTATTTTTTAAAATGACAGCAATGGCTCTCCAAAAGAGTGGGACAAGAAAAGAGGCTTAAAGATACCAGAGCCCTCAGACACAAAGAAACCTCAGGCCTGGGCCACAGCCCCTCCCCCCCCTTCCCGCCCCTGGGCTGAGGATTAGTCCTGGCCCTACTCCTGACTTCCTTGTCCCAGGGCAGCACATGCAGCAGCAGCAACAGTAGTGGACACAGCTAGTACCTCAGAACCTGGCAGATCCCAGTCGGGGGGAGCTCGCCAAGAGGAGACAACATGCACCCAATCAGGACACCAAAGCATGTTTTCAAAATTCGGGGTTGTTGCAGATGTGACATGGAGTTTACCAGATTGAACCCAGCTTGGCTGGGATTTGCTGGGGCATCACAGAGTAAGGGGCTTTTCTCCTGTCCTCAGGCTACCAGCAGAAATGACGGGCAGCCACGTGAGCACACAGGTTCTGGGATGCAGCTTAGTCCCCCTTCGCTGCTGACATGAGGCTGGGCCTTTCACAAAAGGCTGTTCACAAATGTGAATGTTACAGTCAAACTTCAAACCCTGAGATCTGAAGTTTGCTTGTAACATGGCTTCAAATCTCAAACCCCGCTTTAAACCCCACATTCCCTCTACAAGAGCCCTCCACTTTCATCTGTAAAGAAACCTGATGGAAACTTCTACACACTGGGTGAACATGAGAACCAAAGGAGGGTGACATGCGGGAGAGGAAAGACTGACAGGAGATGGCAGATCTAGACTTCAGAACTCTTGAGTAGTCAAGGCAGCAGCTGTGAGCCACACCCATTCATCCACATACCTCACTACTGCCTCCTCCGTCTGGATGTGTGGTGATCGCAGTACATCTTTCATGTTTCAGCATTCTCCAGTGTGGCTCGTGGCATCATTTATTTATCATACATTCATCTGTCAGGATCTTTAGGGAATTGGTGCCAAGACCCTCACAGATACCAAAGTCCTCATATGCTCAAGTCCTTATATCAAATGTTGTAATATTTGCATATAACCTATACGTGAAACTGAGCGTGGTGGCACATGCCTATAATCCCAGCACTCAGGAGGCTGAGGCAAAAGGTGCATCATGTGCTCAAGGCCAACTTGGAATACACAGTGAGTTCAAGGCCAGTTTGAGGTAATGATGAGACCCTATCTCAAAAACAAAACAAACAAACACAATTTCCAAACCAAAAAACCTATGCACATCATGCCATATATTTTCCAACATCTCCAGATGATTTATAATACCTAATGCAATGTAAATGCTATGTAAATAGTAGTTATGCTATACTTGGTTAGAGACTAAGTCTGTATACTTTCAGTACAGATGCAATTTTTTTCCAAATAGCTTGGACTATACTTTGGTTTCTCTTCAGATCGTATAAATCTTTCGCCTTTTACCAAATAGCTTGGACTCCTGGTTGGTTGAAACACAAAACCTCCAAATACAGAAGTCTTACTGTGCTTTAACGATAAATAAAATTTATGGTGATCCATACTTTGTGGTATTTGAGAAATAGCTCTGTCATAGCTGATGTCCCTTTATAAAGTTGTGGGCTGAGGATGTACAGCAAGTGCTCAGTGATATTGAAAGTCAGGGGGGCCAGGCTGCAGAGGGGAGGGGCTAGTATTTCCCATAACAGGACCTCAGAAAGATTAAAATTGGGAACAAATAACTATAAACAATATTTCAAAGTGGATAGTCTTTTCTGTTGGCAGGGTTTCAAAAGGTTCATAGACTCTGAAGGCCAAAGACTCAAATAATGAATCCTTCAGATAAAGCATATTTTTCTAATAAAAAAAACCTCCTGACTGTCCTGACAGAGTTAGGTTTAGTTGTTAATTTGATTGGCTTGGGAGGTCACTGAGGGGATTAACAGAGTACACTTCTGGGTAGGTCACAGAGAAGTGACCTTGTTGTTACGGCTTCTGTCTACATGTCTCCCCAAAACCTCATTCAGTCATAGGTGGCTTTTTCAAAGATAGCTGAATCTAGAGTGTGCTGGAATTAAGGGTGTGTGATCATTACAGCAGTATACTGACTGGTTTCACACCACCATAATTCCAGTAATCTGGATACAATACGTGGGATGGAAAAGGTCTGTCCTTCCCCTTGCTTGCTATCTTCCCACCACGAACTGCTTCCCTTCTGTGATGGATGTCTGTCACCCACCATGCCCTGCAGACAGTCAGTTACGGACCCAATCTTTGCAAACTATGCCCTAGATAAACCTTTCCTCCTTTAACTTCGGATGCTGGGTATTTTGTCTCAGAAATAAGAGAAAAGAAACTGAGACAGAACTTGATGTCTAAAGCGTGATCACTGCTGTGTCTTTAACTGACCATGAGGTTCTGGAGTCCTAGTAATGGCATCTAGGAAGAGTTTGGAAAGGTTGGGAGATGTTGGCTGAAAAAGTAGAGCTGGAACACCTTAGGTGGTACTTGATGGAAGATTTTGTTCAGAGCTCAGAACACCAGAAGGCTAATAAAATCCAGCCAATAAAGACCAGGCTTGGGAGGTTTCTGTTGGGAAGACAGACTGCATTGGCTGCTGAAGTCCAGATGATGTGTGCTACACCTTGGCAGAAAGTATGCCTGTATTTTGCTCATGTCCAGAGGCTTTGCCTGAGACTAAGACGAATGTCAGTGAACTAGTTAATCTCACAGAAGAAATTTCAATCCAGTCTAATGTTGAGGTGGTGGCATGGCTACTGTTGCAGCCTTTTAGCCAGATTTATGTTGAGAATCAAGAACAAAGAGCCTACCAGAAAGATTTGTGAGTTTGGCCAGAAAGGAAGCTCCAGTAAAGTTGTGAATTGCAAAGATGGAGCAGAGAAGAAATTGGTCACTGAAAAGACAAGAAAAATCCAACTATTTTAGAAGATGACAAAAAAGATGGCCTGTGGACATCACAAGAACCTGCTAGACCCCAGCCTTTGCAGCCTCAGAGTTGCTAAGGTGAAAGATTTTGCTTTGAGAAGATAGCCCCAGAGCATATGTTCCAGAATGGCGGTAGCCTAGGGAAGCTATTCCTCGGGATTTGGTTCATAATCCCTTGAATCCTATAATCAAGAGAAAAGAAAGCTTGGCTGCTGCTCCAGGTGGCAGCAGATCTTGGCATCATCCATGTGTTGCTGATTTTAAGTGCACGAAGAATGCAAGAGTTATGGGGTCAGAAAGGCTTCCACCCAGATTTCAGAAAAAGGCCTGGGAGGCCAGAGGGTGCGTCCCTGAGAGGGCAGTGTGTGAAGCTATGAGTGTGAAGCCAAAGGTACAGTGGAAAAGACCCTAGAAGATTGAAGAAGCCAGGAGCATGCATAATCCTAGGAAAGCTGAAAGGAGTGAGCAAAGCCAGCCAAAGAAAGACGCCAGGAGAGCTACAGCCACTGGCCTTGCTGTAAGAGCAGTGCCATCCAAACAGTTTGGAGTTTACAACTTGCCATAGATTGCCAGGGATGCCGGAAGTGGAACCGTGGGATTTAATGTTTGCCCTGCTGTGTTTTGGTCTTGCTTTGTTCCCATAGCTTGCTATCCCCTTATTTGTAACTTTTGGAATGGAAATTTCTATCTTGTGCCATTGAATGTTGAAAGTGTCTAACTTTCTATTCATTTATACAGAGGCTCACAGCTAAGAGTTTACATTACATCTCAGAGAAGATTTTGGACTTGGACTTTTCAGCAGTGCTGAAACTGTTAAGACTTTGATATTCCTCAACCTGTGTCCCTATTTGCAGATTGAAGAGAATTTTTTTTTTTTTTTTTTTTTGGTGGTACTGGGGATTGAACTCAGGACCTTGAGCTTGCCAGGCAGATGCTTATTCCCCTGAGCCATATCCCCAGCCCAAAACTGTTAAGACTTTGGCAACTCTTGGAGATGAACTAAATGTTTTTTGCATAAAGGGATGTTCATGAGTTTTTGAGGGCCCAAGGGCAGAATGTTATGGCTTGTATCCCCCTCAAAGTCTCACGTAGTCATAGGTGGGGCTTACTCAGAGATAGCTGAATCTACAGTGTATGATGCTGGTATTAAGGATGTGTGATTACCAAATCAGTCCACTGACTGCTTTGGCACCACCCTAATCCCAGTAACCTGGATACAGTATACAGGACAGAAAGAAGCTTGTCTTGACCCTTGTTTGCTATATACCTTCTGCCTTCCAGGAACTGTTCCCCCTCTGTGATGCCTGTCTGCAAAGCCACTATACCTTAGAGCCAACCAGTTATGGACTGAAATTTCTATAAACTGTGAGCAAATAAACCTTTCCTCCTTTAACACTGTATGTCAGGTCTTTTGTCTTGACAATGAGAGAAAAGTAACTAGACACTTGGCACCATATATGGTAGCCCTGGCCCTTTACTTTCTGGTATTGTTCCCCTGCTCTGTTTCCCTCCTGCCATGATCTTCCCTCTGTCACATCCACCTTTCACAATCTTTTTTCTTTTTTTTGGTACTGGGAATCAAACTCAGGACCTTGCACTTGCCAGGCAGGCACTTGTGCTGCTGAGTTATATCCCCAGCCCTCACAATCTTCTTGACCTGGAGTAATCAACTATGGATTAAATGCTCTGAAATCATGAGCCAAATAAACTTCTCCTCCTCTTAGTTTAGTGGGCATCAGGTATATTGTTCCAGTGATAGAAAAGCTGATTAATATACCTGCTAAGGAGAGAGGTAGGTGATTCTCTTCTCAGAGTAATCCCTTTCATTCACCATGGAAAAATGAAAACTACATTACAGAAAATTGCTACACAAATGTTTATAGGAGCTTCATTTGGAATCACTAAAAACCAGTAACAACCCAAATGCCCTCTAGTAAGTGAACGCATCCCAAGCAGTACTACATCCACACAACAAACTACTAATCATTGATAAAATGGACTGTTGATGCCCTGAACTGCTAATGAGTTTCAAGGCCATTATGCAAAATAAAGAAGCCAACCTCAAGAAGATTATACATGAAATTATTCTACTTATGTGGCATTCTTGGAAAAATAAAACTATAGGGAAAGAGAATAGATCAGTGCCCCTAGGATTCAGGGTGAGGAGACTGTATGACTGTAAAGGAATAGCTAGGGAATACTTAAGTTTCAGCAATTGTCCTGTTTCCCATTAGTGGTGATAGTTACAAAGATCTATCAGTTCTTAAAACACATAGGACTATACACTAAAAATAAAAGTTATATATATATATATATATATAGAGAGAGAGAGAGAGAGAGAGACAGAGAGACAGAGAGAGACAGAGACAGAGAGACAGAGTTTATAATTTATTTGGCATAACCTCTATAGAAGTATCGCTAATCCCCTTCCCTTGAATGAGGTTCAGCCTTAGTGTCTTGGTTACTTTTCTCTTGTTGCTGAGACAAAATACCCAACATCCAAAATGAAGAAAGGAAAGGTTTATTTAGCTTACAGTTGTGGAGGTTTCAGTCCATACTTGGCTGCCTCATAGGCAGAGTGGCACATGGCAGAGGGCAAACTTCACAGCAGCAGAGCACAGCAAAAACAACCAGAGAAAAAGGGAGAAATGGCTGCAAGCAGCCTCTTTTCTTCCCTTACATTGTAAACAGCCTACCCCCACCCAGGGGGCATGTAGCACTCACAGAATCTCCATGCCCTCCTCTTCCACAAGTTCAAGATGACTACAAATAATCACCCCAGCTCCCTTCTGAGTTACATAGTTAACCTTCTGAACTTCCCAAATTAACATAATAAACAACATCCCAGAAGGGTAAGGGCATGTTCTCTTTACCCCCAGGTTTACAACTGCTGAGTTACTTAGCCAAACCTCTAGACTTCCCAAGTTGACACAATGTATCAACCATAACACTTAGTGATTTGCTTTTAATGAGTAATGATAAGAAAAAATGTGATGTAGTATCTTTCTGGCCCTTTCTCTTTGAATCCCTGAGTAATACGTGTAATAAATGTAATAAATCCAGCTACTTGGAAGCCACCATGCTAAGGAGACCTGTAGAAAGACTATGGAGATAAAGAGAGATTCCCAAGTGGCTGCCAACCACTTGCATCTTTCCAACCTACATGGCACCAGTCATGGGGCTGAAGAAGCCTCTGAGATAACCCCAGGTTCAACTTCAGGAGAGGAGGCAGCAGCTATCTCTGAAAAAGCCCCACCTATGACTGCATGAGGCTTTGGGGGGATATCTAGACAAGCCATAACATTCTGCCTTTGGCCTCCAAAGACTCATGCACATCCCTTTATGCAAAAAGCATTTAGTCCACCTCCAAGAATTGCCAAAGTTCTAACAGTTTCAGCATTGCTGAAAAATCTAAGCCCAAAGTCTCTGAGATTTAAGGCAAACTCCCCAGTCAAGCCTAAGAACCCACCCAACCCTATGGCCTGCTACTGCAGGTCACCTCTCTCTAGGCAGCCATCCTCACTTTCTGAGGGCCATCAGTTCTGACTTGACTCTTCGGACCTGCCTGCATTTCACCTGCACAAAGCACCTTTTACCCTCTTTTCTACCTACCTATACCCCACCCTTTCTCCTAACGGCCCGCTAGACCATGGGATATACTTGGATTTTTCCCATGTCTGACATTTCCATGGCCTGGGTGGCCTCTACTGTATTTTGACATGAGTCATGTGCTGCCCTGTTACTTCATTCTTTATTGTCTATGATTTATTTCCCAAACCAATCAAAACCACAAAGGTAATAATTTCCACATTCTTGGACTCACCATCATTGGTAAAAGTGAAACTTCCCATCCATCCAAGCTTTACTCCCCTGCCCATGTAAAAATAACCACCAGCTTTAAAAAAAAATAACCACCAGCTGGTTATATATAATGTCATAGAAACTCAGCTTGAAATTTTTCTCTGATTGTCTCCATTTAGCACACTTCTCTTAATGTCAAAATTTTTCACACTTATCCCCAAAAGACCAAGATGGGGAGGCCTCATTAGAGACAGGGCATGAAGGACAGAAGCTGTGGGGTATGTTCCAGTCTTACCAACCTGTGAAGGGCTGTCACAGTACATCAGTCCTATACCAAGATGTCATGTTCTCACCTGTGAGGTAGAAGCGTGAATGCCCATCTGCCCTCTCTCAGGGTGGGTGAGGACAGCCAGGCTAACCTGCACACCCCTCCCAATGCCTTGTCAATAGACTGCAGTGGTTCTATTACTACCATGTCCAATGGTGAACCAATGTCCACAAAAATTATATCCAGTTCTGGAAACAAACAAAAAAAAAATCACTCATATCCCTGAGTACTGTTCTGCTCAGAGCTGCTGAACAGCTCAGCTCTCCCCACTCTCAGGCATGGGTGTTTTTGAGCTTGAACAGGAAACACATGAGAAGACTGGATAACCTCTCCCACCCCCAGGCATTGGCCACCCAGATGCTAGCAGCTAAAGCACTGCTAGGTCCTGGTGATTTATGGAAGCTGCTATCAAAGGCCAGCCTGAGCACTGCTATGGCCTGCAGCTATGATCTGATAGGGCAGGGGATAATATATCCCTCTAAAATGAGTGCCATTGCCTGAAACAAGATCCTGCCAAGCACCTACATGGTTGGCAAAAGGCAGACTTTCCACATGTGGAAATGATAGTTGCACTCTGCATCTACCACTCCTGCTTCACCAGGAGCAGCCACCACAGTCACCTTGACCTCAGGGACCCTGTCTCTCCTGTGCAACCCCAAGAAGGAGCCTGGGCAGGAGCATGAAACAAGTCTAACAAACACCTGGCTTACCACGTGGTGCTTTTCCATCCTTAACCAGTCTCACTGGGGGCCCCTCCATCAGAGGAGCCCTCCCACTCCCATCCAGGAGACCCCCAGCAACAGGAAACACAACAGGAAATGACATGCACCTTATCTTGCCAACCTGAGCCTTCCTTGCAAGCTACACATTTCTGTGAGGCCAATGAGGCCAGAAACAATGTAAGAGTTGATGCTAACACATTTACCTACAGTTTTGAAGTTATAAAATATCCCAACCATATGGGCAGATAAGGGATCTGATAAAGGTCTGAGGATGTAAGCTCTGAAGGTAAGAGGACTACCCTACAATTTTTCATTGTTGTAGTCATTCAAGCTTCCTGCTGCCTGGCCAAGAGAGGCAGCCACAGGATAAAGAACCAGAGGGTCATGCATAGAGAATACACAGTTTGAGAGGTCTGGGGGAGAACTTAGTAAGTACAATGGAGGTGAACAAACTGCACATGCCCATAGCAGGCTATCCGTATCATTGAAAGCTCTAAAAGGTTCGCTATCCCCAACTTATGACTGTCCTGAAAAGGAGTAAATACTTATAATTTATTCAGAGTTTTTACATTCATCTTTATGTCACTCTTAGCAAAGACACCAGCTACACACAAAAACAAAGGAAGAAATCAGGCTGGTCTTGAGCTTCATAGCTTGCCTACCTCTCCACCAGCCCTACCCTAACTTAGAGATTATCTTCCCCTCCATCTCCAGTCCTTAAAATGGAGGAAACTGTTCCCACTCAAGATGAAATCTCTAGCCTTGAACTCAGCAATTAAATATCTAAGAGTTCATCTTAAGGAAATACCAGTTTAGAGAAGAAGACATCAGCAACTACCTGAACATTGGCAACTACCTAAACATCATCAACTACCTAAACATCCAAGGCTTCATGCATGCATGCATGCATTTGATGAATATTTATTAGGCACCCTGCATGAGACAAAGTAAACTTTCAAGGAGACAGAGTATTTTGGAGGAATGGTTATAGATAGAGTATTTTGGATCATGGTCTATGGGTAGACTGATTACCATGCTATCATTAAAGAATATTTAATAATTTGGGAAAGCATCCAATGTTATAACTTAATGTTATATTTAATATTCATAGATATCAACATTCTGGTAAGACACAAAGTGTTAAGAGAGGTTCCCTTAAGTGATGAGCAAAGTGACTTATATTTCATCAATATGCTTTTCTGTAGTCCCTAAATTTACACACACGCTCCTTCTGTGATGGAGTGCTTTGTTTGTTGTATAAGGGGAGAAATTTTGCCTTGGTCCTTTCTCATGGAATCTTGCTACTCTAATTCCACAGTTCAAGTTCATAGCTGCACAGGACTGCAGTGTAAAGATGCTATATAGGGTACGAGGCATACACACCCCTAAAGACGCACTGCATTGATTTGAGTACTAGAAATAGCTGTCAGATGGGTGGAAAAAAGCTTCTTACTTCTGTCCCCAGAGAAAGAAGGTAAGAGAGGTTTAGTATTCCCAGCAACCCCTCTAGGCATATCTACACACCACAGGTCACTCTGTGACCAAACCCAGGGGTCATTGTTCTTCCAGCTTACCCATCCTATTCCCACCCTTTTGGGCAAGGCCAAGCAATTAATTGTCCTACCTCCAACCCTATCTGCAGTGAGATGACAATCCACCTCTCCAAGTAAAAATTAGGGAGAAATGGTCCTCGGACAAATAAAGTTCAAAACAGGGAAAACCAGTACTTTGGAGACAAGAGACAACTAGTCATTACTGAACATGAAAAGGATAGTGGGTGCTGTAACCAGACTCTCCAGCAGGGACTTCTGCATGGAAACGGCTCAGATGAGGAGGCCACTTTCTCCTCCAATTCTGTTGTGACAATTCACTCACTCAACAAATATTTCCTGTTCTAGGCTCTGAGGCTATACCAGTAACAAAACAGACAACTACAACAAACTTATTCTGCCTTCCTGGAGCAGTGGACCAGCTACTATAGGACTTTGGAGTTTGCCCTAAATGGAGAAATTTCCTAGGGGAGATCTGGTGCTGAGGTATGACATGATCTGATGCTCACTTCTAAAATGTCTCTTTCCTCTGTACTCAATTATACAAGCCTATTGCCTAGGCTTCTCCTTCATGATAAAATCTACTGGATGGACCATATCTGGGTCTATCTAATCTTCTCCTCTTTCCCTGCTGATGACTATTTTCCAAGGTAAGGAGGAAGCTTCTACCTCAATAGGTACTACAATTTATCGCAGATAAAGCAAGTGTATAAGTGATATAAATTGTAACTGATATAAACTTTTTACTCACAATTGTGGCCAGTGACTACTGTTGGTGCTGTGTGTGACCCTGGTTTGGCCAGAAGGACTTCTGCATTCTCCCCTCCAACAATCCACCTTTCAGCATCTCCCACCTGCTCTACACACGTCAGTTCTAGTCATTCACACTAAAAGCATTTGCTTATGAACCCATCTGCCACAAAACCTAAGACACCCTTTGGTGAACCAATAAGATGATGCCTTGGTCATTTTCTATTCTGAGAGTTAAAAAAAAAAAATTTGGGCTTGTCACACACATTCTTGGTTAAGACCCTGGCATTCTCTTCTATAAAAATCAATGAATGATGAGGCAAAGCTGCCTTATCGAGACCAAAGAAGATTTCATCTTGATTTTCTTCTCTTCAAGAATGTTAAAATTATTTGACGAGGCACTCAAGAAACTAATTTGCTTCCTTTTTATCAAATCTAGGAATATTGTTTTATATTGAACTATAATCATTAACATTATCCATGTTTCAACTTGTTAAAAATGTGTAAGACTTTTTTCCTAACATTAATATCTAAATATTTTCCCTTGGAAGCTGACATTTTAATTTCTAAATTGTAAAACTAATCAGTAAAGAACAGTCAGTGTTGCTGAGCTACAAATACATACAATTAGATTCCATTTGTTACTATGTGTCTCTGAAAACAGAAACTTCCGGGTATATATGCTTGTTGATTCATGGTAACTTAATCTTTTCTTTTGAAAATGATTCATCTTCCCCTCTCCTTTCTCAACAGATAACCCACAGATGGATTGATCTGCCCATACAAAATAAAAAATAGCTGGAAGCATGAAGGTACCAAATCGACTTACACTTTCACATACATCACATCATCGCTATACGCCGTCTTTTGGGATGCTCTGTGGAGGGACATTGAAACTATAGGCAGAGCGGGCTCACTTGGGATGAGGAAAGACCTGATGGTGGCCACATGGGCATACCACGGGTCCCAGCGGTCACAGGGGAGCTGGGTGCCTTTATATTGGCATCATTTATTATAGCCTTAGCCGCATCTGGCTCGATGACAAAAAAATTCAGATGCATATACCAAAACCACAGGCATAGCTCTACCTTAAAGTTTCTTTCACTAAACTAACAGTTTATGTAACTGGTGGTTGCTAACTTCACCACAAGAATTGACTGAGCCTGGACAGGCCATCTGAACACAAAAAGACTGATGCATACACTTCATTTTTTAAGATCTTCAATACCACATGGCCACGAGGGTAGGAAGAAAAATATCAATGGAGGAAGGGCAAAAAAAAAAAAAACCCCACTGACATTTAGCGATCGCAGTTGTGGAAAAC
Source organism: Dinomys branickii (assembly GCA_004027595.1). Lineage (NCBI taxonomy): Eukaryota > Metazoa > Chordata > Mammalia > Rodentia > Dinomyidae > Dinomys > Dinomys branickii. Next base: position 76,461 of record PVLD010001184.1, read on the forward strand.
ATGCTCAGGACACAGGCATGCTTCAACAAAAAGCTCTGATCCCAAAAGCACACTGAAACTCATAACCTAAGTCTTTAGCACTTTCTTTTAAAAAATCTTTCCAACAAAATTAAAGAAAATATGACAAGAACCCCCCCATATACCCACAGTCCAACTTTGACTCATGCTCCCTCTACACATTGACTCACCTACTTGTCCTTTATCCTGGATCATTTTGAAGAAAATTTTAGACATCATCTAATTTCAGCTCTAAATATTTCATTCAGCGTATACCTCTGAAAGAAACAAATTCTTACTGAAACACAATCTCAATATTATCTGTTATGCTTTGTGTTGACATGTCCCCCACCCCAAAGCCTCATGCAAGTCATAGGTAGGACTTTCTCAGAGGTGGTTGCACCTAGAATGTGTGATGCTGGGATTAAGGGTGTGTGATTACTAAATTAGCCCACTGACGGGTATGACACCGGTCCTACACTAGTTAGCCTAGACAGAATATAAAAGGGGCAGAAAGAAGCTGCTGTTGTCATTTGTAGCTTGCTGCTTGCTTGATGTTTTTGTTGTCTTCTGCCTGCCATGAACTGTTTCTCCTCTGCAATGCCCCCTTGCCATGCTGCCCTGACTTGCAGCCAGCTGACTATGGACTGAAACCTCTTCAAGCTGTGAATTGAAATAAAACTTTCCTCCTTTAACTTTGGGTATCAGCCATTTTGTTTCAGCCACAAGAAAAGTAACTAAAATGTCATGTCACTTTAAAATTAATAACTTTTAATATCAAAAAGTCAGTCACTGATCAACTTTCCCCAACAGTCTCAACTGCTTACTAACAATGTGTTTGTTTAAATCAGTTTTTAATTAGGGCCACATGTTGTCATTGGTTGATGTAGCTCTCAAATTCGTTTTTATCTAAGGTTTCCTTCCATTTTTTTCTCTTTGCCTTTCTTTCTTGTTTTGTTTTTTGGTAATGTAACTGGGATGAGGGGACAGAGAAGAGGAAGAAAGGGATAATTATGTATGTATGTATATGAAGGGTAGCTAACATAGTTGTACTACTGATTTCTGTCACTTTATTGTAAGGAACAGTTAATGATTAGTTGTTTGATCACTCTTCCATGTCTACATTTGTTTTCCTGAGTATACACTTTGAAGTTGTCAGTATGTAATACAACAACCATTCTTAATTCCCTGTCACCTTGTCTGTAATTCAGTTTTGCTTGTACTATTCTTGTGCTTTGTAAATGGCTGCCTATTAATGTGTTTTTGTTCTTTTACTTTTAAAATATAAAAAAGGGAAAGGAAAAACTACAATTTCTCACAATCTGGATTTTTCTCATTGGATCCCTATGGTGAGAAGTAATATTTGCTATAATTTAATTTTCCCCATTGTTTCCTTCCCATTGTGGCCCAGATACACTCCCCCCATATCCTTCTCTTTTCAACCCCCAAAGATCCAAATGTCCTTACAAAGAAGATGCTGACATACCCAAGCCTCTGTGAATGACCTGCAGAGGGGGACCCAGTTATTCTGATTAAATAGCCAGTCTGCACTCATGGACTTTCCCAAGACAGCCACAGGCAAAGAGTATACCTTGAGAAAGGATATGGAGGGCTGGGAATATAGCTCAGTGGAATAACTGCCTGCATGGCAAGTGTAAGGTCCTGAGTTCAATCCCCAATACTGCCAAACAAGTATGTGGAGGTTGCCAAGGGCAATGACTGTTCTCCATGTGAGAGAAGAAAACTCCTCAAGTGTTCAGAAGTTTCATCATGAGAGAAAAATAAACCACGGAGAAGAAAGAAGGGTGGGGGAGGGATGCTCCTGAGTGGGCCTCTGCATGTTAATCAGTTTTAAAGCTGCCACCAATAAGAACAAACATTTCAGATTTGGCAGGAGAGGGCAAAGGCAGTCGTGTTGTTTTCCAGAGAGGCTCAGGTTGGACTCCAAAACAAAAGGCCAGGATTCACAAAGTGTCAACCCTGGAAGGACTCACCAGAGCACAGCCATTTAAATCACCGCCCTGTGACAGGCAGCAACCCCTGCCCCACCCCCACCCATACAGACAGCATGTGCTCTGCTGGTTTTCTAATAATGGGACACAGTTGGCTGAGGCTTTGGAGTAAAAAAAGACTTCACCTTAAATCTGAGCTCCTTCATTTAAAGCATAGTAGCCTTTGACAGTCTGCTCAACCTCCCTGTGCCTCAGTTTCATCAGTTAACTAGAAATTCTTTATCTGTCTACCTGCTAAAGCTGTTGTGAGAGTAAATAAAGTTTTACATGGAGATACACAATACAGTCCTTGGTACAAGCTTGTAAGACAGCTGCCCCCTCCCCCTCTGCTACCAGTCCATTCCAACCCATATCCTTGCAAGGAGCCAGGACAGCACCTGCTGGATGTCTGGCTGGGTTACCGACATGGTCTGTGGCCATGCATGAAACAAAGCCAACTGACCCATAAAGGGTTCAATCCCATGATCCTGATCTCAATAGCAAGGCTCCAACCAACTGAGCTAATTACAGTGGAGTCAGATTCAACTCTGCTTCTACAGAGATACTCTTAGCAGCCCATACAACATTCTGAAACAGTTGTCCTAAGATGCTATGACACAACACATTTGCCAAGTTTATTAATGATCTCATCTTTTAAAAATTTTAATGTAATGTAGCATACAGATGTGTCTCTTAAGAGGATTAAGGTAGAAATTCATTAGTGCAATAATACCAGTGGCTTTGTGTTCTAAAACTAACACCAATCAATCATCTTAATGCACACCCCATGTTAACACTACTTAGTTTCTAGGGACAACATGGCAAGCTGGGCAGCCGGATCTTCACCCTCAGAGAAGGTATCTGCAAACAGAGGAGACAGTGAGAATTCCATGTACAGACAGCCCAAAGAATATCTGCTGTAATTCATGCTGCTCAGATTGTAATGTGCATAGGAATCACCAGGGGATCTTGGTAAAATACATGTTCTGATTCAACAGTCAGGGAAGGCCCAAGAATGTGCAATTCTAGTAAGAGCCCAGGTGATGCCCAGCCCATATTTGGTATAGAAAGGGTATAATCCTCACTCCAGTTGGCTGTTTTACAGATGGGGTAGCTGAGGCAAAAAGTTAATCACCAAGACAAAATCAGTGAGAAAGGAATGAACATGGGACACTCAAGACCAATTCAATGACAAGATGCATGCTGGATGGAATGTGAGCAGGCTGCCTGGAAGGAGAACGTTCAAGACACCAAGTGGAGTCATCCATAACTTTGATCTAGCCAGCCATGGGGAAGAAGCAGTCTAGAAGACTAAGGCAGGAAGATCACAAGTTTGAGTCCACCCTGGGCAACGCAGCAAGATTCTGTCTCAAAAGAAAACATTTTTGATAAGAGCTGAGAAAGTAGCTCACTAAGAAGACCCTGGGTTCAATCTCTGGCAGCGCATTTCCCCAACACCTCTCCTCCCTCAAAAAAATAAACTTAGATCCACTGCCAGAAGCCAACTCAGGAACTTCAGTCTCCTGTGACCAGGTGACTTCCTCCGGGTTTTGGTCTCCCTATGGGACAGAGCAGTGCCAGTGCCTGGTCCTATGGCTTGGGGAAGTGATGCCTTTCTAAGAGAGTTCCTGGCCGAGGCAAGTGCCCAGAACAACATAGCTAGTATCACCATGCTCCCTCCAGCCAACAGAAGGCAATAAAATATTTCCTAAATTAAATTACTAAGTCATTAAAAAATTACTAAGTTATAATTGTCATTTTGACATTCATGCTTGTCATCACTGTAAAAATATCTACAATACTAGTTTTGTCAATCAAAGGAGTAAAAAAATAATCTTTAGATTCTTAAATGTCTTTAGACATTCATTAGTGCAATATACCAGTGGATCTGTGCTCTAAAACTAACACTAATTATCATCTTAGTGCATATCTTAGCACTATAATCAATCCAAAATACATTTCAGGCTTTAAAATATCTGATTTTATTAATTCTATGGCATATTGCTTTCTTCATTGGAAATCTTATAATTACAATGTTTTCTTTAATAACATCAAGGCAGAAATAAACTCCAATACTCAGTTGTACGACATATGAGGACAAAATCAAAAGGCTAAGTCCAGTCAAAACCACCAAAATGAGCAGCTCCCCTATTTTGACATGTTACCAAACTAATTATTCAGTCATCTTCTCAAGAACTATTATGCAAAGCTGGTGAGTTTTTTGGGAAAAAATATTCTATCAGTTTGGGAAAAAAACCATAATAAGCATAACTGTTTTTAACAAACCATAATTGTTTTTGTCCAAGACAACAGGTTTACTAAATGAGCAACTTCTAATGGAGTCAGCAGACATGAGAGAAACTAATATGTCATTAGCTGAGGTTCAGGATCAAGTTTCAGCCAGAAAGGGCTTAAAGGTTGTTCAGTTCAAAGGTTCTCAAGACAAGAGAATCTTTAGGCAAGCTTTAAAATTAAGACCCTCTGAGTGGGCCTTTGCAGGACTGCTTGCACAGGTGTGTTCATATGTTTGTGAAAACTCACCCAGCTGCACACTTATGACCTGTGAACTTTTCTCTGCATGATCTATTTCAATTAAAAGTTACTCCCAGGGTACTTGAACATGGAGGACAGCTGAGAACACTGGGAGTGTGTGCATGCCCGGGGGTATTGCTTCTCCCCGATTGCTACCACCCAGTGTCCTTCCCCCAAGGACCTCTCCCTCTCGCTAAGGCCAGATTTCACAGACCTGGGAGGCACATTCCTGGTGGCTCAGGAAGGCTTACTAGTGGCAGGGGTCTGGAACAACACCCAGCCCAACTCCCTTACCATTAGCTGATTCACAGGAAGGGTCGGTGATTATAGTTCCCCCCTCTGACTATGAACTCAACCAGGCCAGTAATTCTGCAAGATCTTTCTCCTGCTCTTAACATTTACTCTGGCCACAGGCCAAAATGTACTTGGCCTGAAGAGTTCATTGGCCGAACTGCCCAAGGTAGTTAGAAGTACTGGAAGTCCCCTGAGGTACAGCCTCTGTCCACAGCCACACAGCTGGCCCAGGAAGCATAGTAGCACTGAGATCTTGAGTCATGGGCTTCACTGGACTCTCAGTTCCCTACTACTAGGAGAAAAACTAGGTTATTTAATTGTTCTCAACCGACTTTGTGGGGAGAAACCTTGAGCAGAATACAGTGGGAAAAGGATCTCCACAACTTCTGCTCTAAATTCATCTTGAACCCCTCCTGTCTCCACACAAACTTTCTGGAATCAACACCGCTGTGCTCTGTGGGAAAAAAGAAAACCCTCCACTCTCTTTGTTCTGCTGGAAGCTGCCGGGTGCTCGGCCCCCGTGTAGTAGTGCATAGAATTGTAGCTTTTTCTTCCTTTCTCTGTATATTGGGCTCAGAGATTACACTGTGTCTCTATGTGAGTATGGACAGTTAGCATTTGCCAACATGTACCTGTCCACTTTCTCTTGTTTAAAAGACTGTTTAAGGGGCTGGGGATATAGCTCAGTGGAATAAGCGCTTGCCTAGCAAGCGCAGGGTCCTGAGTTCGATCCCCAGTACCGCAAAAAAAATAAATAAATAAATAAAAAATAAAAGACTGTTTAAAAACTTCTTAAAATGGCGTATAGAAGACCAGCAAAGGGGGGCGTTGAGATGTTTGGGTGGGTTAAGCAAGCGTTTGACAACATGGCTTCTCCTTTGGCATGTTTAATTGTGAAGTTAACAGACATCATTGCAGTTTAAGATGACACTTTTAAAGTAAAATTCTCTCCTAATGATGACTTGAGCCCTGCCACTCGATGGGAGAATCAGCAGAGCCTGTAGGGCCCTATTTGGAACTGACATTCTTTACTGTAATTTCGTTGGTTTATTTTTTAATTCTTTTTTTGTTTTCACTGGAAAGGAAAAGGTGATGCACAGTTTGAAACGTTCAAAGTGTACAAGTTGCTTTGTTACAGTGAAACTACAGGTGTACACAAAAAAATTAATTGCTCTCTGCCTCAGTCCCTTCATCACCAAAATAGGGATAGTGGAAGTCTCTGCTTGATGGACATACGTAATATTAAATGAGAGCATACATTAAGAACCCCAGTGGTGCAAACTCTAGTTAATAAAATCAGCTACTTGCTCTACTCTTTTTTTCTTTTCTTCTTTCTTTTTTGAGACAGTGGTGGCCTCACTAGGTCTTACAGGTTAACCTCCAACTCTCCACCATCCTGCCTCAGCCTCCCAAACACTTGGGATGACAGGTGTGTACCTGTACACCCAGCTTTTGCTCTGCTCTTGCTTGCAAAAAACAGTATCACAAATATGCACACATTGCAGGGGTCTTTGGGCAAAAGATTCTGAGTAAGGTTGGCTGGTCCCCAAGACAAGGGCTAAAGGTCTCTGTAAGACATCTTTCTGGCTTTGTCTGTTCCACAAAGGACACTCTAGAAAGTCCTGCAAGCCAGTGCCACAGCTGTACAGTGGCTATGAGTTGAGGATAGGGAGGAGGGGGAAGTGCTGAAGCACCAGGATTTCCACACCAGGTCAAGACTATGGGGCTCTTCCATGGAAACATAAAAACATACTTCAGTTCAAAACTTGAAAGGTCAACCCACATATATAGGGTTTGAAATTCAAGGAAACCACTTCAAGGTCACAGGGCCACAATTATGAGTCGTCTGTGGTTTCAACAAAAGATCACTGTAATCAGAGACCAAAATGAATGGAATAATCATGATGTGGAAGAAGCCTTTTAAAAAACTTTTCACTGAATCCACTGATTGAGAAAGACTAGAGAATTTACTAAAGTGATTCTGATAAACTGAATTCATGATCCATCATTCTGCCCCTGTGTCTCCCAATCCAACTACGATTACGGCCAGAAAGGTCTCCTTGTACAGCGACTGTATCCACGCTGCACAAATACGAAATGAGATGCAACTGCCCCATCCTCATTCCGAAGCCCCTTACTGTGTAATTACGTGAGTAAGGGGAGCACCACACAAAGTCTAGAGCTTTCTCCACACAATCTCCTTCCCTACTTCCAAAGCAGGTAAATATCATGCATAAATCTGGAGAATTTTTCAAAATCAATTTTGTTCTTCTTAGCACCAAAGGTTATCTCTTGCAAATATTTGCCAATATTGATCCTCAAGAAATAAATCATCTCCAAGCTCTGACGTGAACCCTAGGCAGAAAATACACCGAGGAGGTAATTCTTCAAGGTGCAGTCAATCTGTTTAAGTGGGAGGAAGGGTGTCTCCGGATAACTCAATGATTAGCTTTCAATGCCCGCTTCTTTGCAACAATCACTTTACAAGACGCCTGTCCCCCGCCTTCAAACGGTTAAAAAAAAAAAAAAAAACTCTAAGGGGTTGACTAAGAAGCCATTCTTCCCTGGGGACACTCATCTGGGGATCCCAGGCTGAGGTTTTGTGCGCGGGCCGCCGCCCCCGCCCCTCCTCCCACAGAGACCGCTCCTCCAGGGTTCCCAAGGCCACCTGCTTCTAAGAAGAAAAGGGGATACTGTGAGCGCTACCACCGCTCTCAGGCGGCGTCCTCCAGGGTGCCCGGGGGAGGAGGAGGAGGTGTCCCCTGGAAGCGTGCTTTGTCGCTAGGGTCGTGAGGTCGCCCGCAGCGCCCCAGAGGCCCGAAAGGGTTTTGTCCCGGGCGTCGCTCAGCGCTCTCCTCCAGGACCTGACTGCCGCGGCAGGGGGCCACTTTCCGCGCCCAGCTCTGAGCGCGCCGGCGTACCCGGCCGACCGCAGCCTCCGAGCCCCACCCCGCCCACCCGGCCGAGCTAACGGCGCGGCGAGCAGGAACCTCCACACGCCGCCGCCGGCCCCGTGGCACCTGCTTGGCGCGCGCGCCCTCAGCTCCAGGCCCGAGCGTGGGGCTGACCCGCCCGCCCAGGAGGGTCCCGCTGCAGCGGACGGGTGCCCAGGGCCGCCGTGTTTAACGCGGAGCCGGACCTGCCCTTGGACACCGGTCCCCGGGGGCCGCACCCAGCCGACCCCGCCTGCGGAGCCCCAAGCCCGCGCGCACCAGGAAGGGGCTGCAGCCACGGCCCGAGGCGCGCTCTCCGGGCCGTACCTTGTGGGGCGCCCGCAGCAGCCGGTGGACCCCGGCCAGCTGGGTGCCAAGAGTGAGGTCCTCGCGGAACGTGAACAGCGGCGGCCGGCTGGGCTCGGGGAAGTTGGTGCTGTTGAAAGGGTCCGTGTCGTCCAAGAACTGCACCCGGCAGGCCAGCGTGGCCATGATGCATCCCTGCCGCGGGGCCAAGGGCCCCGGGAACAGCGGAGCCGCGGGTCGGACTGCGGGTCGCCGTGCGAGGGGAGGCCGCAGCCGCGCTCGCTCGCTCGCTGGCTCTCGGCTCTCGAGCTCTCAGGCTCCTGCGCGCCGGGCTGCAGCCCGGGCTCCGGCCGCCGGGGGCGGGGCGGGGCGGGAAGGGGGCGGGGCCGGCGCGCCCCCTCCTTCCTCTCTTGATCCGGCTCCTCCCCTCCTGCGTTCCCCCCTGCACCCGACCCGGCGGCTCTGACCCGCGCGACCCTCCTCCCGGACGCGGACAGGGAGAGAGTCGCTAGCGCGGTGTCCGCAGCCTCGCGGCGACAGCGGCCCGGGAATGCCTGCGGGCTGGCTCAGCTGCACGTGCGCTCCGCAGCCTGGCATGGAGCTGCATCCTCGGGAGCCCGGGGAGAGATGGAGACCCGACCACCCTCTGCCTCAACCCTTTTCAAATGAAAGAGGCTGCGGCCGTGCTCCTGCTGCCTGGATTGGAAAAAGCCCGGCGGGGCATCAGGAGACTAGGGAGCAAGCTCCCAGCACCACAGAGGATTGTGGCAGCTACTGGGAGCGCAGGAGGATACAGGGAGGAGTCCCTTAGAGAGAAGGAAGCCAAGAAGGATGAACTAAGAAATCCAGGTAGCTCGTCTCAAGAGACAAACCTAGGGGGCACCAGGCGAGTGGCCTGGGGGCACTTTGAGGGGAGGCTCCAGGACCCCAGCGCCCGGCCTGGCCCCAGGTGTGCCCTGCGGATACTGGTCGAACCTCTGCATCACCACGGCCTCTCAGTCAAGTCTCCGAAATCCCTAAATGAACCTATGGGGCCAACGAGATCTCTGAATTGCAGAGGGGCCTCTAAGAACCAGGGATCCCCGGGAAACCCCGGGTTTTCAAGGGAACCTTTGCAGTTCGCCTGCCTCCTCCCAGCTGGAGCTGCAAGACTCCTCGCTGCTCACGGGCGACCCCCTTCGTTTTCAAAAGGAGAATTCACGGCGCTCTGGATTCTCCGGCCACCTCCAAATTCTGGGCTTTTTCCTCTCAGAGAAAAGGTTCGCACTGATAATTCCCATTCGCCTGTGTAACACCGGAGTCTCATCTCTCTCCGTTTGCTCTGGTTTCAAGAGAAAAGAGCCGCACTCCGTGGACTCTTTTCTCTGCCACACACACGCACAGACGGTTGTCCTGGTCTTAATAATAATCCCGTAAGCCTATACTTTCAGGCATCGTTTCTGTAGTATGTTAATAATAATCCATGACTCTCCTGCCCCTCCCAGCAGAGGTTCGGCCAGCTTTTGCTGCTACACTCTTTGAATAAGTCCTCTAACCAGACTCTACTACATCCTACCAGCTCCTCCTGGCAAGAACGCTAAACCACAAAGCCTAGTCCTTTCACACCAGCCTCGTAGGTGCCCACTCTCCTGGTCCACCTCCCTCCTCTCTGAGAGAGTTCCTCAGTCCTTCTGGCTGCCTTCTTTCTCCTGGTTGTCCCAACTTGGGTCATGGCCATTCTTCTGAGGACCTCCTCCCACAGCCGTTTCCTGATCCCTCCTGCTGCAGCAGCCTGAGCCTGCTGACAGTGGACAGCCACTCACACAAAGCCCCTCGGGACAACAGCTTAGGGTGGGCGCCCCCACCCCTCATGCTGCTGCAAAGCACTACCACTTCCCTCTACCCATGGATTACTCAGGAAAAAAGAGGCTCTCTCGCCAGCAAGTGTGAGCTGCCAGTACTTCCCCCTCTCCACCTCCATCTGCCCCACCTGGGTAAATGACCAATACCCTGTTTTTCCCTCCACCTCAAGATGCTCCCTGCCCTCGGCTCCTCAGCCCCTCGCCTTCTCAGCCCCTCTCTCCATTTGGGTCAGAGCCTGTCTCAGATCCAGACCTCTTCCTCTTTACTGAGCTTCTTAACCACTGAGAATGAGGGCTGTCTTCCAGATGTGCCACCTGTGTGGCCACACGGGGCTCTGCAGTTCAAAGAGCCCCAAACCCATTTGATGGTCTGCTATTGCCATCCTGAAATTCTCAATAATCTTTCAGTAAGAAGCCTATAATTTTTTGTTGTACAATTGGCCCAAAAAGGTATGTGGCCATTCCTGATGAGAAAAACACTCTGATGTTTCTCGCCCTAAAAGCCACGTCTTTGCGAGGTCTATCACTCACTCTAGCTCCTTGCCACACCCCTCCCTCACTTGCTATTCAGCTTATGAAAGACAGAACCACTCTCAACATCTGTACCACCTTTTCTGTACAACCCGCAACTTCCACAGAGCAACCCCTCCCGGCCAGTCCAAGTCCGCAGATGCCAGCCTGCCTGTATTGACCGCCACTTTTGTGGTGGCCTTTATCATCATGAACTACTCCTTTCCCAACACCCACATCCCATGTCAATTGTTCTACCTCCTTTGGATTTTCCTTTTCCCTCTTTGTCAGCTTCATCTCCTCTGGAGTCTTTCTAGGCTCTGTGCTCATTTTGGCCCTTGTCACATTTTGCTCTGGGTTCCCCTGGCTTCACTACTCCTCAAACTGCGTGTACTCGGCCTATAATTCTATACACACGGAGAGGCTGAGGCTCCTCTCTTCTAGGCCCTTTCATTGGGCACCTCACCCTGGTGACCACGTGGCACTAAACACCCTCAATCCGGGACCTCAACCTGGCTGCCCAACCAGAACCTCTTCTGCAGGGCCATGATCAGCTAGGCTGCTTTCCATGCCTACCCTGATTCCAGTGCTCTTTGGAGCATGGAGGGTCACAGCAACTGTTACTGTTCCTTACTGTTAGTTGCTGTTAATTCATTCCCCTTACTCCCAATAAATGGGAAGCTCTCCGAGGGCAAGGACCATGCTAATTTTGGCTCCATGCCCACCAGAGAGAAAGCACCCAGTAAGTGTCTAATGAATGAGCGGCCATTCCTTCCTACCTTTGTCTTCTAATGAATGTCTTTTCCCCAGTCTTGTGTCCTGCATGTGGTCTTCCAGACTCCCCCAGAGCCAGCGATTATTTTAAGCTGCACATTTGATGTGGCACACCTTAGAGTAAAATCCTTACCTGCCACAGCCCTCTGCAGGACTCGAAAGGACACCTTCAAAGTCCTGCCCCACTCTACCAGGCTCATCTCTAGTCATTCCCCACTTTCCACCCTGCTTACAAGCCGCACTGGCGGATCACCTTTCCTAAACATGCTGAGCTTGTTCATGGTGAGCTTCTCAACCTGGAATGCTCTTCGTGTGTAGTTGGCCAGCAGCGCTCACCTATCCTTCAACACTCATTTCTAACATCAGTTCTTCTGGAGAACCACCTGCAATTCCACCTCAAACAATGATAGTCTCTCTTTCCTTGGTAGTTTCAAATCACTTTATATATGTCCCTATGATCCCAATTTTCATGTTGCATTATAAATACTTGCTTACCATATTCCTACCTCAATAAATAACACTCTCAGGATTGCATTCGTGTAAGTCAAATGTTTTTGTGTGTCTTTTTGCGAGAGAGTCTCCCTATGCGGTTCAGGCTGGCCTTGAGCTCCCTTTGTAGGCCAGACTGGTCTCGAACTTGTAACAATCCTCCTGCCTCAGCCTCTAGAGTGCTGAGATCAGCCTCCCAAGTGCTGGGATCACAGGCATGTGCCACCACACCCAGCTCGTGTTAGTCACTTTTAATCCTAAAATTTCAAAAGGTAATTTGCACCTAAAATGAAACATTTAAAAATTTTTAATCATCTAGGTTATCATTCATTCTTTTAAGGATATTTCACCTTGAAGATGCTCTTGAAACTGTGATTAATAATTTTTCCTTTGGTTCACAGCCAGTTTTTTTTTGGAGCACTTTTTGAATAATTTCTTTTCTGTATGTAATGCTTTATCTTAGTTTCATAGATCAAGAATAATAAAAGGTTATAACAAAAGATCAGTTCCTTCTTGTCTAATACCCAGCCGACCTTTCACTTCCCAAAGGCACTCCTTTCTAAATACTACTATATTTTGTGATACACTGACTGGTATATCTTTTTTTCAATTTTATATAATACACTGACTTTCCATATGAGAATTTTTGTTGTTTGTTGTTTGTTTTCTGAGACAGGGTTTCATTCTGTACTCTAGGCTGGCCTTAAATTCACTATATAGCCCAGGATGGCCTTGAACTACCTCTGCCTCCCAACTTCTGAGATTACAGGCATGCACCACCATGCCCAGCTCTCCACAGAGGAATTTTAGCTTCTTGAAAGTCTACTTTCCTTCCTTCAACTTTCCAGTCACACAATTTTTTTAAAGTATTTATTCACTGATTTTTAAAATTATGATTATGCTAGCAGTTTTTACACTTGCACCAAGAGGTGTACATGCTTACATGCCCTTTCTTGACAGCTCTCCATTTTTCCTGAAGTTAGTGTTTTCATCCATTTTTTATTATTTTTTCTTGAACAGCTGGCTAAATTTTCAAAATATCTTTCAGCAGCTCAGAAAATACCTTTACATTGTCAAATAGTATCTCAGTTTTGCATTGTTTTCCTAATACAACCTTGGAGGCACCTTTTGGAGTCTTCCATTCTCCAGTTCCAATTTGGAACATGTGACTCTCTCAGTCCTGCCCTGGAAATTTCTCTGGCTTCCCAATTTTCATAGAAGCTCCTGTGATCACTTGTTCTATTCTTTCATGGTTTATACTCTTCTTTTTTGTAAGTATATACCCTATGGAGAAAGGATAAATTTTCAAGAAATTTTATGTGTCAAAGTATCTTTATTCATTGTCATCGAAATTACTTTGATGTGGTAGGTTTGTCGCCAAACACAGCAACGATAAACATTTCCTCACACCTCTTGAATTCTCATCGTTTTGCAATATAACTTTGCCATTTCTCTCATCCAAAGGGGAAGCCCACATTTCCAATTCTTGAAGGAGGTGGCCTTGTGACTTGCTCTCACCAAAAGAATATGGTGGAAGTGACATTGTGTGACTTCTGAAATTAGGTCTCAAGAGACCTAACAGCACCTTCTCTATTCCTCCTGGAATGCTGGCCTAATTACCATGCCAAGAAACCAGGTCTATTTTATGGAAAATGGTAAGAAAATTGCTACTGCTGACTGAAAAAACAAAAAGGTTTGTAGGTATGTAGCAACTGAACAAAAGATAAGACAATTTCCTACAGTAATCTAGGAGATACACAGCATATGAAATAAACTTTTGGAGCTGGCTAAGATCTCCAAGCAAGTTATCGAAAGTATCTGCTTCTAACTACTATTATAATGAATTCTGTTTTCAAGCACAACTTAAAGAAAATGTGGAGCCCAGCATGGGCAAATCAGTGAGACCTTGTCTCAAATTTTAACATAATAATATAAAAAGGGCTGGGGATGTAGTTCTGTGTGAAGGCCTGGGGTTCAACCCCCAGTGGTCAAAACAAAACAAAAACTTAAAACAAAAGTTTTAAGGCTTCTTGGGCCCTGGGCTTATAATTTTTGCTGTGTCCGTTCTGCAGTCTTGGCTAGGTGGTAAATAAGAGGAGCCTCCATTCCCGGAGTGAGGAGATGGATTCTACTCCCTGTTGGGAGGAAAAGCAAAGTAACATTGTTACAAAGAATACTCAGCTATGAGGTACTACTGCAGTCATCTTTAAAACAATCTAAAACATGATCTACAACTCTGGGTTGAAAATGATGTTTACCCGGAATTGTGAAGCATTGCTTCATTGTCCTCTAGTTTCCCGGATTCTCCCTTCTTGAAGGAGATGGCCTGAGAACCTTCTCCTTATTTTCACTACACAGATAATTCATGACCAGGTATCCTCCTGTTTATTACTTATTAGGTTATCACTTGGTAGATTTTTTTTTTTACCTAGAGACCCTCTTCTTCAAGCTGGGAAGGTTCTGTGTCATCTTTGGTCATTTCCTCTTCACAGTGTTCTCTCCTTACTCTTCTTGGAACTCCTGTTCTTTTGACTGTTGGGCCACTTAACAGATCCTCTAGCTTTCTTAACTTTTCTGTTCTGCTAATCTCTGATTATTTTGTTCTACGTTTTAGGAGTTTTCCTTAACTACATGATTATGTTCCTGTACTGAATTTTCATTGCAGCACTTATGCTTTTAATTTTCAAGAACTCTTTGTTTATTGGTTTTTCTTTCTCAAGTATTCTTATTCTTGTTTGCAGGACTTCCCTGATATTATTAATCACTTAATTTTTTTCAAGTACTTGAGGTCAAACCTAGGAATGCACTATTGCTAAGGTATATCTCCAGACCTTTTAAAAAATAATTTTTTTGAAACAGTGTCTCCTAAAGTTTCCCAGGTGAGACTCAAACTGGTGATCCTCCTGTCCCAGGCTCCCTCAGTGCTAGGATTACAGGCATATATCACTGTGCCCAGTAAATTACATTTTCTTTAAAGCTGCCCTCTTTTAGCCTCACTGTTTCTGTGGTCTTCCTTTCTCCTCTTTCATTTGATCATTTCCTCTCAGACCAGAGATTTTCCTCAGACAATGTGAGCCCTGGGGTCTCATTCACTTTGGAAATTGACTGGGAGGCCTCAGGTACAAGGAAGCCCTTTGCCTGGTGGGGTTTACTTGGGGCCAACCAGTGGGAAAATAGATTTCTCCCTGAGAATAACTAGGTCCTCTCTCTAGGATGATTGGCTTTTTCCAGAAAAGTTCTCACTAGTCTTGCCCTTATCCCAAAGCCAAAGGGGCCACTGCTTTAGAGGCCTCTCTTGGGCTTTCCCCACAGGGCTGAGAACCCACAGAGCCAAGATGTTGCTCCACCTGGAGACCAAGCTGCCCTCTAGCTACTCTCCAGTTACCCAGGACAAAAGCTCCTCTGTCCAAAGAACTCTAAGCATGTTTCTAAGGCCTATGTGCACCTCTTCTCCAGATCAGCCTTTTAAGGGTGGACCCCACTACACTCTTAACACGAGAGGGGCTAAATGGTGGCTATCGGGGGCTGGGGATATAGCTCAGTGGAATAAGCGTCTGCCTAGCAAGCGCAGGGTCCTGAGTTCGATCCCCAGTACTGCCAAAAAAAAAAAAAAGTGATAAATAAATGGTGGCTATTTGCAGGGTGCTAGACAGAGTTTGAGGGTACAGGATCAGGCTCCTACACACCTGGGGCTTGCAGCTCAGGGGTCAGAAAAGAAAGTGTGGAGGTCATGGCTAGTGATCAGTGGCTGAGCCAGCTCTTCTGATGCCATCATTTTCGTGTGCAGAGTGTTATATATAAATTCTCTATAGGCTAACCTTTTGTTCTATATATATCTGTGGGCATAAAGTGAAACAGATGCATGGAGACAGAGAGGCAGGCCTGACAAAATTGCCAATTCCATATAACATTCCTGAAAAAAAAATTCTATGAAAAATAGGAGACTCTAAAAGAATGGTTAAAAAATAATCTGATCAAAAAATAACTCAACAACTAACTTTTAAAGGACTCTAACATCAGTAATGAAATTGTTCTCAGGCCTGATCCAGGAAGTGAGGCAGAGTCAGGAATACTGTTGTCTTCTGCTGAGATTTGCTAACCTAATTTGAAATAATTTTCAGCTTCCTGAAAGTAAAATCTGCACTTATCTAATGCTGCCACTGGGTGGTGGACATGGCTTACGCAGGCATAATTACTTTGCGATACTGTTCTAAATACAAAATGTTTCACTTAAGTCTCAGGCGATTTTATAAGTACTGTGGTTTCCCTTAAACTTTTCAGATGAGTCTTAGAAAAGTTCAGAAACTTGCTCACATGAGGAAGTGTTTGCCATGATTTTAATCTGAGCATTTACAAGACAAAATATGTAAAAGTTAATTGTGCCTACGCAAAAAAGAGGTTGGGAAAAGACAGGCTGAAACAGGCTCTTTTCTTTCTGCTCCCAAGAGCACCCTGAACTCTACCAGCAGCAGGAAGAGCACCAGTCTCTCCGAGATGCAGGTTCTTGGAGGTCTGTCTGCCCAGTGAGTGGTTCCGCTGCTGCCAGGGTCCCTGTGGGGCCTCTTGTATCAGGACCCTTTTCACGTGCCAACCAGTGTTCAGTTCCAGCAGTCGACCTCTGGATCCACTAAGTCCCCTTAGTCTGTGCTGCCCTGAGCTGAGAAAGATGGGGCACAACTTTCCTAATGGCCCCTCCCTGGGATCACAATCAAGAGTTTGTAGTAAGCTCCAAAATGGCCTTTTTAGCGACTCCCTGGCCAAAAGCATTGGATACAAAAGACAGTTGTGGTTTGGTGTAGATAGCAGCTTCGTTTTAGACAGTTTCCTGACACCCCAAGGAGATACTGGGTTCTGTCCACCTTTGCGGAACTTTCCTTCCCTTTCCCCAGGCTGTCTTGGTCCCTCCTAGATACACACCTGCCCCACCACCACCACAGCCATCAAGTGCCCCTGTTCCTTGATCAGTGGATCTGCACCATTGAGCTCCCTGATGCAAGAACTGTGACTCTTCCCTTCTCATAATCACCACCCAGTACAAGGGCAAGGGCACCGGCCATCGCAATGCATGAGGCAAATCTCACCAGTGATTCTTTTCATCTTGTTTTTTTATGTACCAAAAAGAAAGCAACTTATTTGTCAAACAGCAGGAGCTTGCCTTCAGTGAGGTGAGCAGAGTATGGGCATTTCTGTTAGAAGTTTGGGTTCAAATCCCAGCTCCACCCCTTACCACCTCTGGGACAGAGAAAACTCTGCCTCAATTTTTTCATTTCTAGAGCTTATAAGAGTAGATTATTCCTCATAAACTTGTTAGAGGAGCAAATGAGTCAATACATGTGAAATGCTTAGAACAATGCCCACAATTATAGTGGCTCAGCAGTTTACCACAGTGAAGAGGCAGGACTAGGGTAAAATCTTAACCCTGATGTGCATAAATCCTCTGATCTTCAGTGGGTAATGTAACCTCTCCAAGCCTCAATGCCTCGTTTGCGGAATGTACTTTTACTCCCAGACTGGGAAAAGGCAAGGCTGCTTACTCTTGTTCAATATAGTTCTAGAAATCAGAGCCAGGGCAATAGCACAAGGAAAGGTAACAAATTATACATATTCACAGATAACATGATTGCCTATTTATAAAATCCAAAGAAATCTTTAAAAAAGAAAAACCTCATAGGACAAACCAGCGAGTTTAATGAGGTTACGGATATGAGACCAACACACTAAAATATTGTATTTCTTTACACTAACAGTAAAAAATTAGAAACAGGCACTATAATTTTACATGCACAGGCCAGCAGTTTGTCTTTACCAGCTGCTTAGATTCCTGAAAATTCCTTCAACATTTTGAATCTGATTCTTCCTCTGGAAAATAGACCTAAACCTATGATTCTCAGGGTTTCCACAGACACCTAGCACAAAGCATATAGGAACCATGTCCCGTGGTTCAAACTGGTCAGGTCCAGTCAGAGCACTCACCAAAGTTCAGGCCTCAGCACCCTCTGCCCAGGACCTGCTCTCTCTGGACCTCCCTGACCTTGTGCTTTGCTGCTTCTGCATCTTATGTGACCCTCTTGTCCTTGCATTGTATTGCTTTCTTGCTCTTCACTCCTCTTTGGCTTAATTTCATTTATGCATAACTTTCCTCCACTAACCTTTGACTCTTGGACTGTGTGCATGTGTGTGTGTGTGTGTGTGTGTGTGTGTGTGTGTGTGTGCTGGCAGTAGCAGTAGCAGTAGTAGTGGGGCTTGAACCCAAGGCCTTCACAATGAACTATATCTCCCACCCTTTTTCATTTTGAGACAGGGTCTCACTTAGTAAGTTGTCCAGGCTGGGCTTAAGTTTACCATTTTCCTGCCTCAGCCTCTCATACTGGACTTAATCTTTGACTCTTACCAGCTGGGTTTTTCATCCTCCCTCCTCACCACATGGAAGATATTAGTTTTGTGTGTCAGTCTGCATGGGCACTGCTTCACAAACTGCTCCTTTGCCTGTGCCCTTACAGCCACCACTACCCTCTGAAATGACCTTGAAATTTCCCGTATGGGTCGGGTCTGTGTGTCAGCTTTCCATTACTATAACAAATACCTGAGACCACCAACTTATGAAGAGAAAAGTTTCATTTTGGCTCAGAGCTCTGGAGGTTTTGGTCCACAGCTGGTTGACCCTGTTATTTTGGGCCTCTAACATTGTAGAAGAAGTGTGTAACAGAGAAAAGCCACTTACCTCACAGCTGGGGAGCAAAATTCGAGGAAGGGGCCAGAGGTTCATAATTTCCTCCACAGGCTGAAGCCTCCAGGGACCTGAAGAATTGCCTCCCAAAATTCCATTACTTCTCAACAGCACCACGCTGGAGACCATACCCTTAACACATAAGCACTTAAGGGACTTATCAGATCCAAACTACAGCAGTTTAATTCTAAATTAATAGAATAAGTAAGTTTAATCAATGAATTAAATTACTTAGCCAGCTTTTTATAGTCAACAAATTTTATTGAGCACCTATTACCTGCCGACACTAAGGATACACTGTTTATCCAAACAGGAACAAATCCTGATCTCATGAAGCTCACAGTCGAGTAGAGACAGATTGATATGAAATCAATAATTATAAGTAGGTAATTACATAACTGTACTTTGAAGGAGAGAGTTTACATTAAAGTGTCTGAGATCAGTCATATAAGTATCTACTACAAAAAGGTGCCACAGGTGTGGAAGTATACAAAATGTTCTTCTAGTCTTTGGTACCTGGCAATATGATGATGATGCAGGCTCTCACAGTCTTGTAGAATACGCTTTCTGAGGTGACTTCCATCATACTCAGTGGGCTTCACCTCTCCACACAAGGTCTTGGACCATGCTGCAGTGTGCATTTCCCACCTCTTTCACTGATTCTCAGGAACCACTGGATTGCAGGTGTACTTCTTCTACTTAATTCTTCCCACCAAATGACAGTGCAAGCCCAAAGCTCCCTCTCGACCATCCTGGCGAACAGTGCATATCGATCCCACAGAGTGCGAGGAGCAACATAAAGTCCTACAAATGAGAAGATGTAACGAACTGACTCCGAAACCCATGTGCTAGGAACAGATGAGGCAGGGAAGCCTGAGCCTGGTGTATGAAACAATCAAGCAACACAGACGCCATAGTGCTGCGGGCAGTGGAAGGCAGGGGCCTGGGGAAGGGAAGCAGACGATCCAGGTGGTAGGTGCAGAAGGCACTCAGCTCACATGTGGACAGCACAGGAGGACGCTGGCAGCGCGGACGTGCTCCCTCTTCATTTCTCTGATGACGGTGCTGGGAGTCACAGGAGGCAGATCCAAGCGAGAAACATTCCAGCAACTCCACAGGGCGGAGCACTGCATCAGAGTGAGCTTTCCAGCACTGAACATACTTAACGTCAGGAGCCCTGAGAGGTGATGCTGATAGGACCTGAGTTCCAGGGCTCCTCTCTGGACTGGGATGTAGACACACTTGGGTAACTGGTCAACAACATTCAGGGGGCTTATGGAGGGAGGACCGCCGCTTCCATGAGCTGCCGCTGAGTGTGACTTCAGTGTGAGCAGGCCTCAGTGTGCCAACTCAGAAAGGGTCAAAGAAAAGAAGCAAGAGGAGGAGTTTGCTGGCTTGTGCCTTTGCTCAGAATATAAATATCCAGGTGGAAATGCCCCTCAAAGAATGTAATCCTAAATCCAGGACTCTGAGCACAAACTCACCCCTACCAAGTACACAGGAAGAGAGCGACACCTTCTCAAGATCAGTGGGCACACCACACACAGTGGCACACACCTGTAATCCCAGGCTGAAGCAGGAGGATTGCCATGAATTTGAGGTCATCCTGTGCTACATAGGAAATTCAAGACCAGCCTGAACCATATACAGAGACTCTGTCTTAAAAAAAAGTCAGTAGGCACAGACCCCCTTCCTCAGCACAAAGGGGGTAGAAAGACCCTAAAGATTCAAATAAAATGGCCAAATAAGAACCTGTACTTGGTTAAACAGCCCCAGTGAGCTTCATTCAAAATGTCATCTGAAGCTGGTGCACCCTTGTAGGTGCAGCTACTAAAAATGCTAAGGCAAGAGACTCACGAGTCCAGGAGTTCAAGGCCAGACTCCAACACATCGAGACTCCACCTCACACACATACAAAATATCATCTGAACACAGCTAATCAGCTAATCATAATTCAAGTTCATAAGGGAGCCTCACTGGGTGTAGACACAGCATCGAGTCCTGAGGCCTTGGAATTGCTCCTTTGGCATGGCCAGTGCCAACCTGAGTGAGAAGTCAGAAGAACCACATGAGCCAGGCATGATGGCACATACCTGTAATCCCACTCAGGAGGCTGAGGCAGGAGGATTGTTGCAAGTTTGAGGCCAGGCTGGGCTACAAAATGAATTAAAGGCCAGTTTTAACTGCACAGTGAAACCCTGTCTCAAAACACAAAAGAAGAAGAAGAAGAAGGGGGAGGAGGAGGAGGAGGAGGAGAAGGAGGAGGAGAAGGAGAAGGAGAAGAAGAAGAAGAAGCAGCAGCACATGAGAATATGAGAGTATGCTCTACTCCCAAAGGGAAAGAGCTATCCTGGTTCAAAGGCCAAATTCTAATGAACATATTCAGATATTTATAACAGTAGAAATCATCAGAAAAGATAAACATTAATGAATTCTGGAAAAAAATATCTTAGGAGATAAGATCCTGGTACTTCTCAAAAGGAGGTCAATCATGGTGTCCTACATTCTCTTTCAACACAGGGAGCACTTGAGATCCCACGGACAGGAAACATGGAGAAGATGAATCCAAAGAGGTATGCATCAGGTACATGCCAAAGTTCACCTGTACACAAAACAACAGCAACAACCAGAAAAGCAAGATTATTTTAGTGGTTAAAAATATTTTTTCTAATAATAATGATACCTAATGAGAAGTCAGGTCCTTAACAACATGTATGGAACATGCAAGTTATGAGGGTTTCAGTGACTCAGAAGGTCCCACCTGTTACACAGTAGAATGCAATGGATAGGAGGAGAACCCTAATTTCAGGACCTGAAGAGCCTCCCTTGAAGGTCCGAAGGTCCGCTTTCCCTGCAGTGGCACCACGCCTCCCTCTTGCTGGGCTCATTCTTTTTACCTCTTTTGCATAAACCCTGAGCTTCATGCAGGAGCACTTCTTCCTGTTCTCAGCCTCTGATCACTGTCAATCTAATCTTTTCTCTATTCTCTAATGTAAAAGCCACCCTAGGGGGCCGGGGATATAGCTCAGTGGCACAGTGCCTGCCTGGCAAGTGCAAGGTCCTGAGTTCAATTCCCAGTACCAAAAAAAAAAAAAAAAGTAAAAGCCTCCAGAGGAAGATAATGGAAAAATACTGCACTTTGCTTGAGAATGAATAAGTTAAGTTCTCCACATTCTCCAGAATACAAATAGAAGGCCTAAAACAAAAAATTTCTAGCAAGTGTGAGGTCCTGTGTTCGATTTCAAGAAAAATTTGATTTCCAAAAAAAAGAAAAATTTTGTAAGTCTGCTCAAGGTTTACCATCAATGCAAGAGGCCCATCAAGAGCCCTTGGGTGGATATGACATGGATCCACCTCAGTTAGTTCCTGTGATAATATCTTCAGATGCCCTGTGTTGCAGGGCCTAGGTTGGGGCTCAGCTAATTCCTTAGGATCTGCTCCCATATAGATGAAGAGCACACAGGATTCAAAAATTTCTTAAAAAGAGGTTGGTCCCCATATGAATTAAAATGATGCTGAGACATGGTGCTTCTGTGCCTCATAGTAATTGTGTCCACCATCCCTTCTCCAGGCAATCTGCATGGCACAAGCCCAAGTTCCCCTCAGCCCTGTTGATGTGGCCTGCAGTGACTGGGCAGGCATGTGGATATAGAACGGAAATGCGACACTGCAGACCAAATATATCTCCTTTTTTTTTTTTTTTTTTTTTGGCAGTACTGGGGATCAAACTCAGGCCCCTGCACTTGCTAGGCAGGCGCTTATTCCACTGAGCTATATCCCCAGCCCATATCTCCTATCTGTAAGGAGACTTGTGTAAACCAAATACTGTAAGCAAAGCCCTTCCTATTTTCTTCAGTGCTAGGAATTGAATTCAGGGCCTCATGCATGCTAAGCAAGAACTCTACCACTGAGCTGCATCCCCAGCCCTGAAACCTGCTTTTGATGAAGCATAAATACAAGTTCAGAACATTTTACCATGAATTAGCCTTCCAAATTATTATTGGACAAAGATTAAATGTTTGCAGTATTTCTATTAATTTTTGAGAAATTTTAATGCAGCCTGACTGCTTACTTTTTTTCCTGCAATTCCTCACAAACAAAAAGTCCTAACAGAAAATGTAAGACTGAAAATAAATGTTTCTCAACAATCATTGTAAATGTTCAGTATTTATAATCTGGAATCCATCATAACATTTAGTTGCTTTAACCTTTGAGTAGATGAATTTACAGCCTTGGTATAATGAAATTAAGGGAATTTTTCTACACAGCTGCCCTATCACAGTGAGCCATTTTACTCTTCTGAGATCACGGCGGTGAAGAAAATAATGAACAAGACAACAGAATTACTTTCCTTTTTATACTCCTGTTTTGCTTTGCTTTGCTTTGCTTTGCTTTGCTTTGCTTTGCTTTGCTTTGCTTTGCGGCAGGGTTTCGTTATACAGTTGAAGCTGGCCTTAAGCTCATTTTGTAGCCCAGGCTGCCCTCAAACTTGCAACAGTTCTCCTGTCTTAGCCTCCCAAGTGCTGGGATTACAGGCCTGTGACACCAAGCCCGGAACTCCTTATACCTTTAACAAGATTTGAGAGCATAAAAGACTGTGTGGTAAAACAAACATCCCTCCCGTCCCCCATAAAAGGAGCAATTGAATGGGAAGGAAAGTAAGATGGAGCCATGGACAAGATCAGACCTTCACTGGTGGCACATTGGCTTTAGAAAGTGCAGCAAACTCCCCACTGCTCAAGCAGCACTGTTGTCAAAGAAGTTCTACTGTCGATAACCTGGATCTTAAAACAGGGCATCAGATTTTGCAATCATACTTACCTTTCTCGCACGACTCTCAGAAAGTTTTTGGAAAATATCTTGGTTTTGCTGCCCAGTCTGCTGGTTGATGCAAATCATCTGGCATCTGTGACAAGGCCCCAGAACCTGCCACAAAAATTATCAGACCTTGGCATTTTGCAGGGAGGACTCACACAGAAAACCAGAGAAAGCCAAAAAGTGGCCCCTGTGAGGGGATAATTAACTGCATGGTTTGTCAGCGAAAAAGTCACTGCTTAAGGGCTGCATGGAAAAAGAGCAGCTTGACCATTCTCAGGGAATGCTGGGCACTCTGAGGAAGGAAGTCACTCGGTGATGGAAAGGTCAGGTCGGGAGAAAAGAAACCGCCAGGGAGCCGGCACTCAGCCATGACGCGACAGCCATCGAAAGAGCCTCCACATGGCAGGTCCTGTGACTGGCAATGTCACCTCTAGGAATTGAATCTAAGAAGGCAATCAGCAGTACCAACACAGATCATGCGTGAAGATTTGTCCTTACACAAGAAGGACAGTAAGAAAAGCTTTGGAAAGCATGGCAACATCTTAGACATTACATAGTAGAAAAGAATGGTGAAAAAAAACCATGCTACATATGTAAATAATAAACCATGTTATCATATATTATCTATATGATATATATAATCCAGGCATTAAAAAATCTATGAAGACCTGTGAATAAAATTAAGAAACATTTGCTTTTATAATTAAAGCACAAAGTACAATTTTTATTAGTGTGTATTTTTAAAGCACAGATGGACAGATGATAGATAGACCACACACACACACACACACACACAACATATAAAACAAAATATTCAGTTAAATATAACTATTTAACACTGGTTATACTAGATGGCAGAACTTCTAAAACTTTGTAATTTATCATAAGATTTTATTGCCTTTATAGAAAGAATATCCCCCATAAGTGTTAACATGAAAAATAAAACTTACAGCACTAAGGAGATAATTATTTTACTGCACACATAAAGATACAAAGGTTTTTTTTTTTGGTCAGGCTGCCCAGGCTGGCCTTAAACTCCTGAGCTCAAGTGACCCTTCTGCCTCAGCCTCCCGAGTAACAGGGAACCACAGGCACAGCACATCCAGCAAATGGTTTTCCTAGAACCATTTTCTCCTCGCTTATTTGCTCACCTATGGACAAATACAAATTATGTACTGGAATTAGACACACTAATCTGGATGTACCTTGGTCTGTTCCTATCACTTATATTCTGGCCACTGAAACAGTGGAAACATGATCTTTCTGTGTATCAAAGTCAAGATTTCTAGGCCGTGAAAGCAGCCTTTATAGAAAGAATATATCCTGCAATGGAATTCTGCCCAGTGCTTGTCTGTGACGCTCGGCAGACCTGTGACCTCTGCAAGCCTCAATTCCTCGTCCAGCAGCCTCGCTGGATTTAATAAGAATTCCAGACACTATTTCTGGGATGCCAAGCCCAAGACTGGTATTCAGTCATGCCCCAAAGTGGAAACTCTTATTGTTCACCTGGAAAATGGTGGACACCCTGGGCCTGGAGTTTATGGAAGGGACACAGGGGGCCAGCAAGCACGCACCAGCCCCAGGCTCAGTTTCCGCTTGCCCCCGACAGATAACACAGTAGGTAAAAATCCTGCCAGTTTGTTTAAAAGGTACTCTCAAAACATTTTGCAAACTGGCAAAAGGGGCATCTTTGCAGACACTTTTCAAACCCCAATACAAAGAACATAACTTTCTTAATTCTAAGTGTTCTTTTTAAGGATTTTTTTCTTCCTGGCACTCTTATTGGTTGATATTTTAGATATTTATTTTCTAGCATTTGTACTCACTGAAAAATAGGTCAGACAATGTAGAAGCTTCCAAATCAGAAGAGAAAGCACTAGGCAGCTGTATCTCCTCCTGTCCTCAGAGACCAGTGCAGCTGAGGGGCTGGGAAGCATTCCGTACAATGGTGTGGCACTGCCACAGCCCTAATCTGCGCCTGTGTGACTGTGTACTGAGACCTGAAAGGCCACAGGGGTCCCTCTCAAATACTCCACAAAACAGAGGACCACCTCCCGTGACAGTGCATGGTTAGCACCTCATCCACACATTTTGCAGTTTTCATCATGGATGCCCTGGAATTCTCATGACTTGATGTACTTAGCTCTTTCCCTTCAAAGCCACATAAACAGTTCATAATACTCTGCTGTTATCAACAGCTGTGCAGTCAAGGTTTTAATTCACTCAATTCTCTTTCTTTTTTTTTTTCCAGGATCAATCTCACCAAATGAGATTATAAGGCCAACAGGTATAAAACTATTTATGACTTGATGATAGCCAGTAAAAATTGCTCTCTGAAAGAAAGGTGCCATCACACTACAGTGATAGGGCACATGCACGTTCACTGCAGCACAATTCATATTAGCTAAATCTTGGAAGCAGCCTCTATGTCCACCAACAGATGACTGGATAGAAAGTGTGGTGTCTATATACAATGGAGTACTGCTCTTCCATAAAAGATAAATGAGTCATTTGAAGAGGAAAGGATGCACTTTGAGACCATAATGCTACGTGAAATAAATCAGGCACAGGCTGGGGACATAGCTCAGTGGCACAGCACCTGCATGGCAAGTGCAAGGTCATGAGTTTGATTCCCAGTACCAAACAAACAAAAAACTCAAAGCTTTTCAAAACAAAACAAAACAGCCGGGCGTGGTGGTGCATGTAATCCCAGCACTTGGGAGGCTAAGGTAGGAGGATCATTGCGAGTTTGAGGCCAGCCTGGGCCACAAAGTGAGCTCAAGGGCAGCCTGAATTGCATAGCGAGACCCTGTCTCACAAAGACAAAAACAAAACAAAACAAATAGATCAGGCACACAGCTGAGGTATCGCATGGTTTCTCTTCTTCTGGGAAACCAAAATAAGGTGCAAAATCAATGATGGAGAATAGGAAACAGGGGGACAGGTATTACCGCAAAGGCGAAGGGGCCAGAGGTGGCGGGAAGGAGAGGGAGCAAAGGGGAAGGGCACAAAAGAACTGAGAGGGGCCGCACACACGAACCAGCTCCCCGGAGAAGCAGTCATTACGTACCACACACAGGCACTAACAAACAAAAACGGAAAAACAAAGACGGCCCTGCTAAGCTGCCCCTCCCAAAAAAACAGGTGCCATTCTCTGCAACAGCTCTAGCACTGTTACCATTTTTTTAGCACTATTACCATTAAAAAACATCTTTTGAACACTTATGTTTTGAATAGCGCAGCATTAACTGAACCTTATACTCACTAATAGTATGCCCAGAACTACACTGTACGGATGGATATACATTTCCAGGGCTACGTTGTATGGATAGAGCAGTATTTATTTAACCAGCTTCCCTATGATGGATATTTAGAATATTCTTCAATTTTTCACAATTATAATAATGCTGTAATACATAGTTTATTTATTTGGTAATATATTTTTGCTTATTCATATAAATATTTTTTATGATTTCTAAAGTGAAATTATTGAACCAAAGGGCATACATATTTTAAATTTCATTAACTGTTATTTATTAAAAGCAGTGATTAAAGAAAGGAAAGCATGCTAGATATCACCTCAGAAAGGTTTTTTTAGTGCATCTTTCTTTTTCCTATTTATGACCCCAGGTAGCTGGAGAAGCACAAGTGCTGCTGTTACCAGGTAAGTCTCTGAGAAAGAGTCCGGTTTAGTTTATTTCCCTTTCCCTCCTTCTCTCTTTCTTCACTTCCTGTTGTCCTCTCTCCCTCTCCCGACCTATCCAAAAAGATATACGGAGTACCTACTTGTGCCAGATGGGATATGTAAGAGCAGATGTTTTTAAAACACAGCAGAGACAATGATGGAAATGAATAGGGACGAGAGGAAGTCTGGGTGGAGGAAATAGGCGAGATGGCAGGAGGGCTGATGTCAAAGAAAGGGTTAGGGGAGAGAATCCAGGAGGTAAAGAATCATTTTTCGAGGGGGTGGGGGAGACAGCTACCAAGATCAGAGGAATTTGGGGAGTTAAATGGATTAAAGAAAAGTCACTGAGACTTTCTGCTGCATCTTGCTACTTATCATACATACACACACACTACAGACCTGAGATTCCTTGATCATGATTTAAAATATTGTTTACTGCTTTTCTGAATGTTGGGGAGACGATCGCTGTAAAAGCACAGCCTGGACACGAGGTAGCCAGCCTCTTATATCCAGTTTACACCACTGGCTCATACACCATTAGTATTAAAATAACGTCATTCCCACTGGAGAACTGTGCACATTCTCTGCAAATGCGCCATCCTTCTGCCCCTAGCTATTCCAAGCCATTGCTGTCCATTCATTCTCTCAGCAGCTACTTAGTGGGCGCTAACTCAGCCAGAGCTGTACTAAGCCCACACGTACAGCAAGGAACAAAACAGTCTAGGTCCCCACCCTGTGCGTTCCAGAGGGACAAGCAGACACTGAAGAATGTGAGTGTGCTGGGTCAAGGCACGCCTCTAAGGAGGTGACCCCTGAGTGATGCTTTGGAGTGTCATGCCAGCTGAAGGGCCAGCAAAGGCAAAGATGCTGGGGGAGAAAAGCTGACTTGTTTGGGGAAGGACAAGGTCAACATCCGAGGCACAGAGCAGAAAGGATGATGGGCTCAGGAAAGCTGGTGGGGCGGATCTCACACGACCTTGTCGGCTCTATAAGGAATACACTTTTCTCCCCTTTCTCACATCTTTGAAGCCCCGGGCAAAGGTTCTTCAGACTAAAGCCTGGACAAAGATAACGTGAGTGGCCTTGCCTAGGACTGTAATCTCCTCCCCAGCTCCAGAGAGGGCAGAGGGTAGAGCATGTGAAGGAGACAGGGTAGCCACAGGCACCAAGGGACTCTCCAGCTTCTGACTCTGCCAGCACATGTGCCATGTGGCCAGAAAGCCCAGCATGATTTAGGGTGATGGATTTCATAGACACACAGCATTCCAAGAAAACAGATTCAAGCCTAGACATGATCACAGTGCAGCGGTGGCACCCAGCTTTCCGAGGGAGATATGGGGCACAGGCCCTGTGAAAACTTCCACTGTCACCCTCATAGGGAGTAAGAGATGGGTGATACCAAAAGGTGTCCCAGAGTGCTGAGGTCACATCCCTTCTTGCTGAGATTTTCTGGGTAAGAGATAAGGATAGGAAGGGATTGTCACCTGTTCTCTTCCAGAAAGGATTGAGGCCAATTGTCATTGATAACCTTTGAGAAAGGATTATAGAACTTTCCAGAACTTACCTGGAAATGCAAGGAATCAATTGAGACCTCATCCCATTTTTCTTCTTCAAACGCTCTTGTTCCATTCATAATGATATTGGCCCGGAAACGTGAGATGAGATCTTTCATTGGGAATAATTCCTCCTTTCCATTCTCATCACTGTTTTAGAAATACCAAAATGACTAAGTGGACAGATAATTGGGCTGTTGTAGTAAAAATTCAACGTGCTGCCATGCAATGCCTGATTTTACCAACTCTACTCTGGCCTAACGTCCAGGTGGTCAGAAAAAACTTACACTGCAAGTGCAAGGCTCAGAAACACTCTCCTGTAAAAGACACATCAATGACCCCCACCCTAGATATTATCCCTCTTCCAGGAGATGCTCACAAGACCCAGGCAGAGGGTGGATATGTGTAGGGTGAAGAAATGAAGGGCCTTAGAAACCGGATAAATGGAGCCAAGTGAACTAACTTCTCAGAAAATAAGACCTACAAGTGGGATAGAGCAAACCATTTAAAGAACTGAATTACTGGTGACCTACAAAGCACCAAGACCAAGCATTCTTTTGGATATTGAAACATCATAAAGAAACACAGAGGATAATATTCCTCACTTCCATCCTATTTGCAGTTGTAGGCAGTATCTGCTATTTTTATCACCCTTGTTTAAACTTTTTTTGCCACAAAGCTTCCATGCACATGCACACAGGAATGCATTGAAGATAGATCTTAAAACCCCTAGTTAAAAAGTACATTCTGTATGATTCTGTTGTATTAAGTCCAAGAACAAGAAAATTACCTACAATGAAGGAAGTTGGGACAGGGGTTAATCCTTCAGTGCAACTGACCTAAAAGCAGTACAATGGAGGTTCCTGGGGTATGTTCTCTACTTGATCTAGGTACTGGTTACATGGGCACAGATGTCTAAAAATTCATTCATTTGCACTTTGTGCACATCAATTTTTTTTTAATGAATTGGTGTGTATTTGATGTTGGAGGGATCCTTGAGCATAGTGGAATTTGCCTTGCAGACAGAACTGAAAGGCCACAGGCTGGGGGAGAAGGATTGTCTCAGGGATAGCTCAACCCCTTTCAGCAAAGTGCACATGAAAAGCCAGGGACCAAGTGTAGCTTCTCCACAACTACATGCAGCACCCACGACCTCTGAGGACTGTGGCATCCTCATCTGAAATGAGAGGGCTAAGACTTTCCATTCCTCAAGGAAGAAGTAAAACTATCACTACTTGCAGATGACATGATACTTTACATGGAAGACCCCAAAAACTCCACAAGAAGACTCCTTCAATTAATTGACAAATTCAGCAGAGTAGCTGGATACAAAGTCAACACCCAAAAATCAATAGCATTCTTATACACAAACAACAAACAGACTGAGAGAGAAATTAAGGAAACCACACCTTTTACAATAGCATCCAAGAAATTGAAATATTTAGGAATCAATCTAACAAAAGAGGTAAAAGATCTATTCAATGAAAACTACAGTACTCCGAACAAAGAGATTGGAGAAGATTTCAGTAAATGGAAAAACATTCCCTGCTCATCGTTAGGAAGAACCAACATTGTGAAAATGGCCATACTACCAAAATTGTTGTACAGATTCAATGCAATTCCCATTAAACTACCATCAGCATACCTCACAGATCTAGAGAAAACATGCCTTAAATTCATCTGGAACCAGAAAAGACCCAGAATAGGAAAAGCAATTCTGGGCCACAAGGACAAGTCAGATGGAATCACAGTCTCTGACCTGAAATTATACTACAAAGCAACTGTAATAAAATCAACCTGGTACTGGCTCAAAAACAGACCTGAGGATCAATGGAACAGACTGGAAGATACAACCACAACCACAAACACACTCAGCCACCTAATCTTTGACAAAGGGGCCAAACAACTTCACTGGAAGAAAGATAGCCGCTTCAATAAATGGTGCTGGAGAAATTGGCTTGCCACTTGTCGAAGACTGAAAATAGACCCAAGTCTATCACCATGCACCAAACTCAAGTCAAAATGGATCACAGATCTCAATATTAAAACAGAAACTCTAAATCTATTGGAAGAGAAAGTAGGTAAAAATCTTGAAGACAGGAGTAGGCAGAGAGTTCATGAACAAAAATCAAACTACAAGGGAAACACTTCAAAGAATCAATAACTGAGACCTCATTTTATTGAAAAGTTTTTGCTCATCTAAAGAAATCACTAGCAGAGTAAAAAGAAAACCCACAGATTGGGAAAAAATCCTAACTGGCTGCTCCTCAGACAAAGGCCTTCTATCTAGAACATACAAAGAATTAAAATACATGAACATGTCCAAATTCAAAGATCCAATCCAGAAATGGGCATCTGAAATGAATACACACTTCTCAGATAAAGAAATACAAAGGGCAAATAAATATATGAGAAAATTTTCTACATCTTTAGTCATTCAAGAAATGCAAATAAAAACAGCATTGAGATTTCATCTCACCCCAGTAAGATTGGCCAGCATCAAGAATTCATCCAATAACAAATGCTGGCAAGGCTGTGGAGAAATAGGAACTCTTCTGCACTGCTGGTGGGAATGCAGACTGGTGAAACCACTATGGAGATCGGTTTGGAGATTCCTCAGCAAACTAGGTCTAGAGGTCCCATTCAACCCAGCTATTCCCCTTCTGGGTATTTTCCCAGAAGATCTGAAAATGTCATATCACTGTGATATATGTGTACCCATGTTTATAGCAGTACAATTTGTAATAGCTAAATCGTGGAAACAACCCAAATGTCCATCCACAGAGGACTGGATTAAAAAACTGTGGCATTTTTACACAATGGAATATTATTCAGCTGTAAAGAAAGACAAACTAGGGGCTTTTATAGGCAAATGGTCACAATTAGAGACCATACTCATAAGTGAGGTAAATCAGATGTGCATGTGCAAACAGCGTATTGTATCATTAGTGTAGGAACCTAGAGATGGGAATATAGATCGGGAGCGATGAAGGGAGACTGCTCAGGGGTAGAGAGCAATCGGGATGAAGGGAAGGGGAGGAGGAAGAGGGACAGCTGAGTAGGTGTGTATGTATGTGTGGGATGGCTGACAGGGTTGCACTGTTGTCTCATGTCATTTTGATGTGGGGAACAATTGATGATTAGTTGTTTGATCAATCTTGTATGTCTATTTGTACTGTCCTGAGCATACACTTTGAAGTTATCAATGTGTAATACAACAACCATTGTTGATCCCCTGCCACCTTATCTGTAGTTTGGTTTTTGTACTGTTCTTGTGCTACTGTGTGTATGTTTGTTAGTGTTTTTGTTCTTTTACTTTTAAAATAAAAAATAAAAAGTAAAAATTTAAAAAAGACTTTCCATTCCTCAAGCAGAGCCCGGTGACACACACACACACACCTGTAATCCCAGCACTCAGGAGGCTAAAGCAGGAGGATCGCTGGGAGTTTGAGGCCAGACTGGGCTACATAGTGAGTTCAAGGCCAGCCTGAACTACATAAAAAGACCCCGTCTCAAAACAAACAAGCAAGCAAAGAAAGACTCCATTCCTCACATCTTTTGATTCCAGATCTATTCTCTGGGTTGTACATGCTTCCTTCATGTTTTATAAAAGGGGAAGTCTTTTGTCTGAAAGCTATGGTGGCTAGTGTGCAAATGATAGTCCTTCAAATCTGCAAGGAAGACATACCAAGCGGGGCAGCAGGAAACCTCCCCATTAGCCGTGTTCTACACCAGCTGGTGGGAAATGTTGCCCCCTCCTGGTAAGAACCAGGGCTGCGGCAAGCCTGCCCTCATCTATCCACATCAAGAACCCCAGGCAAAAAAATATAAAAATAAAATGTGTTATGTACATGTACCAACTCCTCATAATGAATGTAATCAATACATACTACAAACATGTACTAATAATTACTGATTTTTTTAAAAAAGCCAAATCTTACCACTGGCGGGGAGGGACCCAGAAAGCTGCAGACCCCTGGTCTCCGGGTCTCAGTACTTAGATGAAAGGATCCCTACACACTAGAAAAACTCAGTGAACACCAAGGACTCTGAAGCTGCATCATAATTCTGCTCCCAAGGAAGCTGACCTGGCCCACAGCAAGAAAATGCTGTTTTGTGCTTTCACCAAAGATTATGAACAAGAATTACTATCAACAGCCCACCTTTATAGAGGCCCAGGAGGGACCATTGACCACTTCCATTAAGCTGTATTTGTGCATTTTCAAGAGTCTGAACCTGCCCATGACTACCTGGTACGTGACAGTCCCAGGATGCCTGGCTCCAGGTGCTCCCAGAGGTGTGTAACCATCTCGCAGGCCTGTGCACTAGGCATGTGGAGCCTGTGCCTGGCACGGCTCTGGCGTAACATCTGGGCTATTTTCCCTAATTGTTATTTCAATTTCCTTTAAAGAACAGCAAAAGGATTGGCCCAACCAAATCCTTTCCAGGCCTGAGCCGACCTGCAGACACTGTCAGTGTCTTCAGGAGAGCACCATGCCAGGGAGAGAGGCAGGGGTGCTTGCTCTATCCGTGCACCTGCAGCCCTACATGAAAGGTTTCATACCTATTCTTTTCCAATCCTCAAAGTGACTGTGAAGTAGGCCAGGGGTCCCGGGGACAGTGGGAAGGTGGGCAATGAAACTCAGGCACATTTGTGGGAATTCAATTAAAACAAATATTAAGAAACAGAATGATTAATAAACGAGAGCTAAAGATTCTGGTGTTGAGGAGTACTGAAGATGCCGTAGTTTAGATCTTTAGTGTATCCCACAGGTCCATGTGGTAAAGACTCGGCCACCAGTGTGGTATTCCTGGGAGGTGGTGGCAACTGTAAGAGGTGGAGCCTCGTGGGCAGTCTGGGTTACTAGAGGCGTGGGGCTCTCATCTCGTCCTGTTTTTCACCACACTGCTGTGAGACAAGTAGGGTTCCTCTGCCCGGTGCTCCCACCACGATGTGCTCCCACAGGCCCAAAGCAACAGGGCCAACGGACCAGGGACTGAAATCTCTAAAACTACTTAAACTTGGTTATCTCAGGTATTTGTTACAGTAACAGTACTCTAACATAAAGACAGATGATAATCCCTGGAAAGATGAATAAGAATTGACCAAAACCATTTGCTGACTTTTTCTGAGCCTCAGTTTCTCATCTGTAAATGAAAGGTCTGGATTCACGGTCACTCAGATCCTCCCTCCCTAGGCAAGTGTCAGGCCTTGCTCCCAGGGGCAGGTGTGTTTCCACTGGTCTTCAGCCTGGAAGCCGTCTTACCTGGTGTTCAAGTGCTGATGAAGTTCTAGAATGCTCGATGTGTTTATCAGCAGGTACTGTGCCTCATTCACCAAGGAAAGGGTGGCTGTTATGCCAGTAAACTGATCTAAAAATGAAGGTTATAAATGAAGTATTGAAGAGTTGCTTTTCTTGAATGCATGAAGCTTTGTTTCCATAGAGGTACATTTTCAAAAGGCATATGCTATTTTTACCAGGTGAGTTGGGCACTGACAAAGACGATAATGTTCTAAGCATGGCTTAAAGCTCCCCAAAATCCAAAAGGAAGGTGAAATTATCTGGAGAAAACAGCAATAATAAAATGCTGAAATGATATTGTTCCAGAAAGGGAGATTTGGCGATTCCTACAAGAGACTAGTGCACTGGAGCCAGCCTCCCCCCAGACAGCACAAGGGAGAAGAGCTTGACAGAGCAGCAGACCCATTAGGAGCTTCTGAATCTAATTAAGAAAAAGATACTGACTTTGAGATAAGTGGTAGAAGATTTAAAACTACTGAAAGGAAAAAGATAGAACTATTGAAAGAAAATTTCAAAGCCCATCAGAATTGCTGGCAGCCTGGCTTTGTTTGATGGGCCCACCCTCATTATCATTATTCAAGCTGTTGGTAAAAAGGGTTGGCTGGGCCAGGACCTAGTAAGCCACCTCCAGACTATAGACTATGGGCCCCAGAGTACACAAGGCTGTCCACTTCCATCTGTCCTCTCTGCTAAAAGGCCTCTGTCAGAGAGAGGAGGTGCACCCTTCACAAAGGCCCTTCTCGTACTTCACAGAGGGGAGGCCATAGGTCTCCTAAGGCACACTGCCCCTGAGGGCCAAACTGAAAATCTCCAGAGTGGCACACAAAAGCCTCATTCAAAACCCTGGAGCTGGGGCTGAGAAAATAAAGTCTCCAGAGCTGGGGTGAATGATCCTCCTATAGGTCAAACAGATTCCGATTCTTTACTAACCACAAAACTTGCAGAACCTAATTAAATTGTCAAGGAACAGATGATTAAAGGCATTTTAATACTAGATCCCTGTGCTTTGGTCAAGGACCTCAGAAGGTTTGAGTGACAGTGTGACCAAGTCCCTCCTTCCCCAGCTCTTTATTACTTAGCAAGGTTTGTCAAAAGAGAGTGACGCTGGCCCTAAGGGACGGTCACTCACCCACAGGAACCAATGGCAGGGAGCCCCACTGGCTCAGTAAAAGATTCATCTTTAACAGTTTTTGCTCTTTATGTTTAATAATTATTTTTCAAAATACATAATATACTTACATTGCTTTGATCAACTTAGACTGTTAAGAACTCAACCCTGAAGAAATCTGCTGATACCTAGACCCTTAGAATCTCAGCAAGCTTAAAAAGTTTTTCAGACTTTTCCACTTATGTTTTAGTTTTAGAGAAATATAATAGAGCAATCAATGAAAGATTTCTGAGCATACAACAGATAACATTAAGGTAAAATTCTGTTGAAGTAGAAAAAAAATGAGGTAAAGGAGGAAAATGAAAGAAGTAAAATTTCTCAAATGACCAATGATGTTGAACATTCTTTCATGTATTTATTTGCCATTTGTATTTCTTCATCTGAGAAGTATAAGAAACTGAAAGAGTAAATAAGATCCAAAAGGTACAATAGATAGTGAAAGGGAAAGAAACTGAACAAAAGAAAAGAACAACTGGGATGAGGGAAAGGAGAAAAGAAGGAAAGGGGGGAAAAGACAGGAATATATACACCAGATAGCTACGATGATTGTACTGCTAATTCCTATTAGTTCATTGAAAGGAAGAGTTAGTGCTTATATTGTTTGATCAATCTTGCATGCCTATATCTGGTAATCTGAGCAACTACTTTGAAGATAACAATGTGCAATATAACAACCGTCATTAATTTCCTATCATCTTGTTTTGAAATTCTGTATTGTTTTTCTTGGTTTTTTCTCTTTAAAAAAATTCTGATGACTAAAAGTTTTTTCATATATACACACACATATATATACATACATTGTAAATGAACTCATGAAAGTCAAATTGCTGTGGTGTTGAGATTCCGCTAGCTTTACTGAAAAAAGCCCCTGTATGACAATGTTTACAGTGTGCTGAAAAGTACACCTTTTGCAAATGTTTGTAACACTCTTAAAATTTAGATAAAAATGTATAAGGAGGAAATGTAGTTTTAAAAAATTCTTCCAAGGTACATCAACACAAAAATGTTTGAAGTTCAGTCCAGACCCAGAGAGCTCTGCACCATTAGTGGCATGCCTGATGCATAGTCACAGGTAACAGTCCCTGCTCCTGTACCCAGTGCGTGACAGGCTTTCTTCTCCACACCCACCACCTTGCCTCACCCAGGCCTCAGTCTCCCACTAGCATGCTCCCAGCCACCTCCCACAGGCCTCTTTGCTCCCCAATCTCCTGTCTGTGACAGCTGTCCCACCAAGCCAGGAGCGTCTTTCAGACACAAGTGATGTCACCAAACTCTCCAGCTTAGAATTCTCCAAAGGTTCCTGCAGTTGCAGATAGTACACTGGCTCCTCAGGCATCCTTTTCCCCAGCTTCTCCATCATCTCCCTGCATCCGAACAATGGCTCATGATGGGAAAAAGATGATCCAACTCTTAAGTCTGAGTAGTTAAGGTCCACACATTCCAAGAGATTCTAGAATTTGCCAAGATTTCATTTCTATTTGATGACAGAACTAAAAATTAGAAGCCCAGGTTTCTTCTTTCCAGATCCAAGCTGAGGACACCGAAGCTATTGCTGTTTTTATTTAACAAAACTGAATGTGCTGCTAAGCCCACAGGTCTTGGCTGAATCACTGAGCAGAGGTGAAGCCACTGGCATGATACCCTCCTTGGCCTCCCTCCATACAGGATTATGGAGCCCACTGGTCTCACTGACCCAGCACCACTCTGGCAGCTTCTTGCTGAAGGGTGATTGCCCCTGAGTTATGCACATGAGCAAATCACTCTGTGAGGACATTTCATGGGCTGTCTTTGATGTGTGCAGAGTAAACCAGGCTTCCTGCCCCACCCCCAGAACCCATCCCAATGTAGTAATACCTTTTCTATGTTTCTTCTTTATGTTTCGTTGAAAATTCGAACTTTGTTTGATTAAATGACAGGGACGGCCCAAAAACGTAGACAACCAGCTTGAAACTTTTTCTCCACAATCATATGCATTTACCCTGGGGAGAAAAAAAGGGAAAGAAGGAAAGAATAACGGAATAAAGGAAAGGAAACAGAGAAAGAGGGTGAACATCTATGTAGTATTTTAAAAATAATTATCTATACCACAAAAGCCAGATTAAAATAAAATAAAATATGCCCCAAGTCCCCTGGGAGAAGGCAGCTGGAAGCAGCAGGCAGCTTAGGGGCTGCCAGGAGATCAAGGCATAGGAAGGCCTGCCCTGTGCAGCTTGAGAGAAGCTTTTGGACCAGATTAAACACTGTAGAAATTCAACCTTATAATCATTTTTATATTAATTATTGACACTAAGAAGCACAAAGCTTAGAATTTGAGATCTTCCCAAGAGAAATTTTGCTTGAAGAAGCCCTTGAAATGTGCCCTGGTTTTTTATACTGAACCTGGTTGAAACATTCTCCCACATAGCCAGATCATGTGGCTGACATGTTTGGTTTGCAAAATGAACACTGCGCCTACAAGACACCCGAATAAGTACATTTATTGATCCCATGTTTTAAAACTTGGGAATCCTCTAGAATTTTTTGAAATGTACATCAGTGAAATTTATGATGGAAAATTGCTAATATTTTCTTTTGAGATTACAAGATAATATTGTGGATAACCTATCTTATCTTTAATTTTTACTGGGAAAAACAGTTGCCTTCCTGTTCTGGGAGAGGCAGAGAACAGGACTCCTTTGTAGCTCTCTCTCTCCTGTCCTTTGAGACATTTTACCCTGTCCATGTTTTTTACACTGAGTATCGATGGTTCCAAGCAGAAATGTATCTAGGCCCTAGTCATGTGAAATGCTTTATTAACCAGAAGAAAGCACTGCTCCCAGACACAGCAGAGTTAAATGAACAACCAGGGCTGAGCCTGGAAAATACCTGCTCGTCTCCCCCCAGTGGTACACTTCTACTGGAAGGTGAGTAATAGCAGCATGGCAAAAATGTTGCCCCAAATTCATTGCCCTCATTGAAAATGTGCTGTAATTAATGTTTAAGTTGGCAGAAACAGTTAAATTAGCGTACGTGCTGGCAAGAATCTAGAGTGTGCTCAGTTCTTCAGCTTTCAGGTTGGAGATCAGTGCCTGTGATCTTCAGTTCTGTTGGCCTGGTCATTGCCTAGCATCCCACCCTTTTCCCGGGGTATAACCCTTCAGAGCCCCAGAAGGATCCTCTGCCCAGGAGCACAAATCACTCAGGTCCAATTTGGGTGTAGCTCTAGTATCTGAGTATAAAATATCATGTCATGATAGGTAAGGTTGTATAGGTTCACAGCAGTGGAGACAGAAATGTAATTTGATTTGATACTATGGAGTATCACCAACAACTGAACACACCCTACTCACTACTGAGTTCACTGCAGTAACTAATAGGCAGTTCCTATCTTTAAACCTTTTTAGTACATAGAAGTCCCTAGTGTTACTGTTCTATATCAGCTGAGGTAGTACTGGTGGGAATTTGGTTGGTATTAGATGAGTGTTATTTGATACATTGTGTCAACTTGGGGAGTCTAGACGTTTGGCTGAGTGATTCAGCAGGAAGCCAGGGTGCTTACCTTGTAAACATCCTGAGCCCGTGGAAGAGGAGGGCATGGAGACTGTGTGAGAGCTGCACGCCCCCTGGGTGGGGGTAGGCTGTTTAAGAGGTAAGGGAGAAAAAGAGGCTACTTGCAACCATTCCTCCCTTTTGCTCTGATTGTTTTTGCTGTGCTCTGCTGCCATGAACATTTGTCCTCTGCCATGTGCCACTTTGCCTCAGAACCAGCCAAGTATAGACTGAAACTTCTACAAACTGTAAGCTAAATAAACCTTTCCTTCCTTCATTTTGGGTATTGGGTATTTTGTCTCAGCAACAAAAAAAGGTAACCAAGACAATGAGACAGGTTTCCCATCACTGTAAACAGATAATTGTAATTCCACAGTTTCACGTACAGATAAGATTTAGATTACAGGGGACATGGCCATTTGATGTATTCAGTGAACAGAATGATAACCATGTACCATCAAAACATAAAATAGAAAAGCCATTACATTCAACCTCACTCTGCATTTCCCAGATTTTAGCAGATGATTTATCAACAATGCAAATTAGGTAGTACTGCCAAGTACATAACTTGTGGGTTGTCACCTGAACGCTCCACCTTAGAAAACTGAGGGATACTTTGACATTCCCTTCAGCTTCAGCCTCCTCATCCACACATCAACTTGTTTAGGTGGTGTATTTGCAGAATATTTATCTGAGGCCTGTCTGATTTGTCTCTCTGGTCCTGGTCCAATCCTCTATCTCCTCTCACCCGTGTTGCCAACTCAGGGGTTTAACCAGCCTTCCCACTTAGACCCTACCCCTGTCCAGCTACTCTACACACATAAGGCAGTCTTTTAAAACTATGAATTAAGTCTGTTCCTTCATAATAGGGCTCCTCTGAACTGCTGCAATGCCCTCTAAACTGTTTCCCCTGATTCATTTTGTGCTCCCACTACATACACTGAACCCAGCTCTGTTCCAGGCTCTGCAGGAAGAACATAGGAATTCTGGGGAGAGCTGAAAATAAATAAATAGAATATGCTAGGAACAATAAACAGAAAGGACATGAATACAGTCACACAGATGGAGCGGGAGGGGCCAGCTTCTGGGGTGATCATGGGGTCCGCTGAGAAGAGGACTTTGGGACAGAGCCCTGATGGAAGGGAGACTAGTAAAGGGGAAGCACTGAGTTCTGTGAGCAAGAAATAGAGGAAAGAGCATTCTGGGCAGTGGGAACAAGTGCAAAGCCTTGAGAAAGGAGTGTGTTTGGGAGGTTTGAACACCAAGGAGCCTATGTGGTTAGAGTGGATTGTGCTGCCAACAGGATAAGGAGTGTGGCAGAGAACAGATCATACAGAGCAGTGCTTTCTTCCCCCTCTGTGCCACCATGCCCGCTGTAGCCAGGACTGCCACCTACCTCAGAGTCTTACCTGTCTGTACAGACTTTGCTTTGGCAAATCTGAGCCCGTTCACTACCTTCCTCCAGAGGCATCTCTATGGGCTCCATCCCTAATGAACAAAGGGTAGAGACAAGTTTATCATCATAAATAAAATCAACAAACCATTATCCAACTTTATCAAAAAAGCAAAGACTCAAATCCACACAATTAGAAATGAAAAGGGTGAAATTACAACAGACCCTGCAGAGATCCAGAAGATCATCTACACCTACTTTGAAAACTTGTATTCTTTTTTTTTTTAA
>PVLD010001184.1:116690-149714 GCA_004027595.1 Dinomys branickii
TTCACATTAGTTAACACAAAAACATTAAAGGAAATACCAAATTATAGAGAAGATAGTAGGGAATTTGCACTGGATGCTGTATAATATAAAGTTATCTTCACTTCTGTTAATAGAAAAACGATTGAGGAAATACAGAATTATAGAGAACATAGAAGGGAATTAGCTCTGGATGCTGTCCTACATAATGTTACCTTCACCTTTGTTATTCAGTTACACAGATGATAGCCCATTTGATCATTCAATTTTTCTCCTCCCTCATCTCCGTTGCCCTACCACTCAATCAGTCATCTTCCCTGTGATAATAATTGTACTCCTGGGTTTATCTATAGCCTTGGACTCTCGCCTTGGGAAGAGATATAGCCACCTCAGACTATACTATAACATACATGGGTGTATACAAACTTGTATTCTAATAAGATGGAAAATGCAAAAGAAATGGACAGATTCTTACTTAGATCCATATGAATTACCAAAGCTGAATCAAGAAGATATTAAAATCCTAAATAAACCAATATCAATCAATGAAATCAAAGATTTAATTAAAAACCTACCAACAAAGAAAAGCCCAGGCCCTGATGGATTCACTGCTGAATCCTAGAAGAAATTTAGAGTGACCTAAAACCACTCCTTCTCAAAATTTTTAATGAAATCAAAAGGGAATCAATACTCCCAAATTCATTCCTGGAAACAAGCATTAATTTCATACCAAAACTGGAGAAGCATCTAAGAAGGAAAGCTACAGGCCGATCTCCCTAATGAACATAGATACAACAATCCTCAATAAGACAGTGGCAAACAGAATGTAGCAAATCATCAAGAAAATTATACACCATTACCAAGTGAGATTCATCCCAGGGATGCAGGGATGGTTCAACATATGTAAATCAATAAATGCAACACACCATATTAAGAGTCAAGGACAAAAACCACATGGTCATCTCAATAGATACAGAAGAAGCTTTTGACAAAGTCCAACACGCTTTCATGATAAAAACCCTCCAGAAGGGCTGGGAATATAGCTCAGTGGAATAAATGCCTGCCTGGCAAGTGTAAGGTCCTGAGTTCGATCCCCAGTACCATACACACACACACACACACACACACACACACACACACAAAACACCCTCCAAAAATTGGAATAGATAGTCTTATTCTCAATCTGATAAAAGCCATCTATGACAAACCAACAGCCAACATCATACTAAATGGACAAAACCTGAAAGCTTTCTCTATAAAATCAGGAACAAGACAATTCCACTGCCTCTACTCTTTTTTAAAATTTATTTTTAAAACAAAAGGAAAACATATTAACAGACATCCATTTACAAAATAGCACAAGAACAACACAAGCAATACAGAGTTACAGACAAAGTCTTAGGAAATTAACAATGGTTGTTGTATTACCTATTGAAATCTTCAAAGTCGTTTCTCAGGAGAACAAATAGAGACGTGCAAGATTGATGAAATAATTGATCATTAACTGTTCCTTTCAGTAAAGCAATAGAAGTCAGTAGTTCAACTATGTTAGTTATCCTGTATATACATACATACATAATTCCTCTTTATACATACATAATTTCTCTTTCTTTTCTTTCTCTTTTCACTCACCCCAGTTGCTCTTTACTTTTGAGCATGTTCCTTCCATTTCACTATGTCTGTCCTACCTCCTAATTTTTATTCATTCTTTCAGGTTCTTACACTAGTGAGATAATATGTTGCTTACACTTGGAGGTCTTGTTTATTTCACTTATGAGTATGGTCTCTAGTTGTGACAATTTATCTGTAAAAGCCTCAAGTTTATCTTTATAACTGAATAATATTCCATTATATAGAAGTACCACTATTTTTTTATCCATTCCTCAGTGGATGGACATTTAGGTTGCTTCCGTGATTTAGCTATTACAAATTGCACTGCTATAAACATGGGTGCACATATATTGCTGTGATATGATGTTTTCAGATCTTCTGGGAAAATACTCAGAAGGGGAATGGCTGGGTTGAATGGGACCTCCAGAACTAGTTTGCTGAGAAATTTCCAAACTGATTTCTATAGCGGTTTCACCAATCTGCATTCCCACCAGCAGTGGAGAAGAGTTCCTATTTCTCCGCAGCCTTGCCAGCATTTGTTATTAGTTGATTTCTTAACGATAACCATTCTTACTGGGGTGAGATGAGATCTCAGTGTTGTTTTAATTTGCATTTCTTGAATGACTAATGATGTTAAACATTTTCTCACTTGCCATTTGTATTTCTTTATCTGACAAGTGTGTGTCCATCTCAGATGCCCATTTTTGGATTAGGTCTTTGAATTTGGGGGAGGGCTGCTGTCTTTTAATTCTTTATATGTTCTACATAGAAGACCTTTGTCTGAGGGACAACCACCTAAAATTTTTTCCCAATTGTTGGGTTTTCTTTTTACTCTGCTGGCGATTTCTTTAGATGTGCAGAAACTTTTCAGTAGGATGAGATCCCAGTTGTTGATTCTTTGAAGTATTTCCCTTGCAGTTTGGTTTTTGTTCATGAACTCTCTGCCTACTCCTATGTCTTCAATATTTTTAACTACTTCCTCTTCCAATAGATTTAGTGTTTCTGTTTTAATACTGAGATCTGTGATCCATTTTGACTTGAGTTTGGTGCATGGTGATAGACTTGGGTCTATTTCCAGTCTTCGGAGGGTGGCAGGCCAATTTCTCCAGCTTCATTTATTAAAAAGGCTATCTTTCTTCCAATGCATTTCTTTGGCCCCTTTGCCAAAGATTAGGTGGTTGAGTGTGTTTGTGGTTGTGGCTGTATCTTCCAGTCTGTTCCATTGATCGTCTGGTCTGCTTTTTATCCATACCAGGTTGATTTTATTACAGTAGCTTTGTAGTATAATTTCAGGTCAGGGATTGTGATTCCACCTGACTTGTCTTTGTTGCCCAGGATTGCTTTTACTATTCTGGATCTCTTCTGGTTCCAGATGAATTTTAGGAATGTTTTCTCTAGATCTGTGAGATATGCCAATGGTATTTTAATTGGAATTGCATTGAATCTGTACAACAATTTTGGTAGTATGGCCATTTGCAGTGTTTGTTCTTCCTATCCTTGAACAAGGAATATATTTCCATTTATTGAAATCCTTTTTTATTTCTTTTTTCAGAATACTATAGCTTTCATTGAATAGATCTTTTACTTCATTTGTTAGATTGATTGCTAAATATTTCAATTTCTAGGATGCTA
Source organism: Dinomys branickii (assembly GCA_004027595.1). Lineage (NCBI taxonomy): Eukaryota > Metazoa > Chordata > Mammalia > Rodentia > Dinomyidae > Dinomys > Dinomys branickii. The sequence goes on from PVLD010001184.1 coordinate 119,910, forward strand.
CTGTGAAAGATATAGTTTCCTTAATTTCTCTCTCAGTCTGTTTTTTATTTGTGTATAGGAATGCTATTGATTTTTAGGTGTTGACTTGTAGGTGTTTACTTTGCTACAATGCTAAATGTGTTGATTAATTGAAGGAGTTTTCTTGTGGAGTTTCTGGATTCTTCCAAGTAAAATATCATGTCATCTGCAAATAGTGATAATTTCACTTCTTCCGTGCCTATCCTTATTCCTTTTATTTCTCTCTCTTGTCTAATTGCTCTGGCTAATGCTTCCAAAACTATGTTGAATAGGAGTGGTGACAGTGATATCCTTGTTTTGTTCCTGACTTTAAAGTAAAAGCTTTCTGTTTTTGTCCATTTAATATGATGTTGGCTGTTGGATTGTCATAGATGGCTTTGATCAGATTGAGGTAAAAGGCCATCTATTCCTATTTTCTGTAGGGTTTTTATCATGAATGCATGGTGAACTTTGTCAAAAGCTTTTTCTGCATCTATTGAGATGATCATGTGGTTTTTGTCTTTGACTCTATTGATATGGTGTATTACATTACATGATTTGTGTATATTGAACCATTCCTGCATTCCTGAGATGAATCAGACTTGGTCATGGTGTATTATTTTCTTTATGATTTGCTGCATTCTATTTGTTAGTATTTTATCAAGTATCTTTGCATCTATGTTCATTAGGGAGATTGGTCTGTAGTTCTCTTTCTTGGTTGGGTCTTTCTCAGGTTTTGGTATCAGTATAATACTTGCCACCAGAAAGGAGTTAGGGAGAATTGCTTCCTTTTCAATTTCACTGAAGATTTTGAGGAGTGTTGATATTAAATCTTCTCTGAATTTCTTGTAAAATTCTGCTGTGAATCCATCACGGCCTGGGCTTTTCTTTCTCGGTAAGTTTTTAATCACATTTTCAATCTCATTAATGGATATTGGCTTGTTCAGGGTTTTTATATCTTCTTGATTCAACTTTGGTAATTCATACATTTCTAAGAATCTGTCCATTTCTTCTGAGTTTTCTATCTTATGGGAGTAAAGATTTTCAAAGTAAGTATTAATGATCTTTTGGATTTCTGTAGTAATTGTAGTGATTTCATCCTTTTCATTCCTTATTGCATGAATTTGATTTTTTTCCTTTCTTTTTTCGATAAGGTTGGCTAGGGGTTTATTGATTTTATTTATTCTTTCAAAGAACCAGCTCTTTGATTCATTTATCTTTCGTAAAATTTTCTTCATCTCAGTTGCATTTATTTCTGCCCTGATCTTTATAATCTCCTCCCTTCTTTGGGCTTTGGGCTTGACTTGTTCTTCTTTTTCTAAAAGTTTGAGGTGCAGCCTTAGGCTATTTATTTGTTCTCTTGCTGTTTTCCTTATGTGTGAGTTCACCGCTATAAATTTCCCTCTGAGGACTGCTTTCATTGCATCCCACAGATTCCGGTAAGTTGTATCTACATTTTCATTTGTTTGTAGGTATTTTGTAATTTCTTCTTTAATTTCTTGTGTGATCCATTGGTTGTTCAGGAGGTTGTTTTTTAATTTCCAAGTGTTTATGGAGTTTTTGGAGTGCCTTTTATCATTAATGTCCAATTTCATTGCACTGTGGTCAGATAATATGCATGGGATGATTTTAGTTCTTTTGCATTTAGGTAGATATGCTCTGTGGGCTTGAATGTGGTCTGTTTTAGAGAAAGTCCTATGTGCAGCTGAGAAAAATGTGTATTCTGATGTTGTGGGGTGGAATACACCATATACATCTACTAAATCCGTATGTTCACATATTTGGTTCAGGTCTGTTATTTCTTTGCTGATTTTTTGTCCAGTTGACCTCTTTGTGTCAAAGAGTGTTGAGGTCCCCTATTACAATAGTGTTATTAATTATTTAGTTTTTCATGTCTGTTAAGATTTGTCTTATATAGTTTGGGGCTCCAATATTTGCTGCATACATGTTTAGGATTGTTATCTCTTCTTCTTGCAGTTTTCCCCTAACAAGTATGTAGTGGTCTTCTTTATCTCTTTTCATTGTTTTCAGTTTGAAGTTTATATTGCCTGAAAACATAATAGCTACACCTACTTTTTTCTGGGTTCCTGTTACATGGAAAATTGTTGTCCATCCTTTGACTTTCAGTCTATGGATTTCCTTTTGAGTAAAATGTGTTTCCTGTATACAGCATATCATTGGATTTTGCTTCTTAATCTACTCTGCCAGTCTGTTTCTTTTGACTGGTGAATTGAGGCCATTTACATTAATGATTATAACTGATACATAGTGGCTTATCATTGACATGTTATTTATTTGCTGTTGGTTTCCTACTTTTTCTACCCATTTAATTGCTTTCTATTGTTGTTCTTGAAATTGCAGTCATTTTCTTCTTCGTCTTGAATGTCTTTTAGTACTTTTTGTAAAGATGGTTTTGAACTCATGAAATTCTTCAGTTGCTCTTTGTTGTGGAAATATTTTATTTCTCTGCTAAATTTGAAGGACAGTTTGGCAGGATACTTCAATCTTGATTGGAAGCTGTTTTGTCTCAGGACCTTAATACTTCCTTCCAGGCTCTTCCCGTTTGATGGTTTGTGTTGAAACATCTGCCATGATTCTAATGGGCTTTCCTCTATAGGTGACCTGCTTCTTTGCTCTAGCAGCTTTTAATATTCTGTTTTTCTGCTGGAGATCTGAGATCGTGATTATTATATGTCTGGGTGTAGTTTTATTATGGTTATGACTAGTAGGAGTTCTATATGCCTCATTTACTTGTATCTCAGTTTGTTTCCATGCTTGGGAAATTTTCTTCTATTATTTCTGCAAATATTCTTTTTATGTTATTTGTGTCACCTCCTGCTGTTTCATTGACTGTTATTAGTCTGACATTATTTCTCTTTGCCTCATCTTGCAACTGTTGAGTTGATTTTTCCTGCATCCTTGTTGATTTTAAGAGATCTTTCCCTTCACAATTGCTAGCTGCCACGTTGTCTTCAAGATCTGAAATTCTATCTTTGGCTTCATTCAAGCAGTTTTGCAAGCTTTCAGTGGAAGTTTTGATTTTCTGGAAATCTCTTTGAGTCTGTTTCATGTGTTCTAATTCATTCCTATATTGCTCATGTAATGTTTCCATCCATTGCCTATGTTCATCTATTTTTTTTTTATCTGTTTCTTCTCCACATGTGTGGAGCAGTTCTTTCATTATTATTGTCATTTCATTTTTTGCCTGAGAGATTATTTCTGATCTGATCTCTTCTATAGCCTGATGTTGTTTCTTTACTTCCATTACAATCTTTTCAGTAATTTCAGGTGTGTGTTTACCAAGTTCACCTATGCTGATGTCTCCTGGACTTGTTCTGAGTGGGGTGGAGTTCTGAGATTGCATTTTAGTCCTTTGCCTTGTCATGTTTGATGCTGGAGGCAGAATGCTCAGTCACCCTCTCCTCTGGCAATTCAGCAAAGTCACTAGTGGCCCTAGTTTGCCTCGTGGCCAGGCCTTCCCCTCATTGTCCATGGAGATGCACTGCTTAGTCTAGGATCTACCAGTACATGGTGAAGTGTACCTAGTTCTCCCAGGTCTCAGGCTTGAACTGTGATATCATTTGATGGCAGACTGTCTGATCCAGTGTCCCCTTGCAGCTCAGGGCATGTATATGACTCTGAAGTGGGCTGCACTGGTGGCACAATCATGGATCAGTCACCCTGTGACCCCAGGAAGTTCAGGGCATAGGCAGATCCTAAATACGAATTGCAAGGTCAACAGTTTGTAAAGCGCCTGATTCCGTGTCTCCAGGCAGCTCAAGGCATGCACAGGAGCCCAGTGTGGGCTGCACTGGTAGTGTTCAGGGACTGCGTGTGTCTGTGACCTCCAGAAGGTCAGGGCACAAGTAAGCCCAGATGCAAACCTAAGTAATAGTAGTTTGTGCACTTCCTGCCCTAGTACCTCCAGTGGTCCAAGGCATACACAGGGAGAGCCCAAACGCAAACCCTGGTGTTAGCAGCTCCTGGGTCTTCTGAGTGAGGACCTCCTGTCTGCACCAGGGGCATGGAGGGTGGAGACTCAGAGTGTAACGGCAGTGGGGTTGTGGGTCACCCGCTCTGTCCCCAGGAAGTAGATGGGAAGTACCTGGTTCTCAGGGCTTTCAGCTGTGAACCATGGTGTCAGCGGGTCACAGACCACGTGATTCTACATCTCCAGTCAGTTCAAGGTGTGCAAAGGAGCCAGACATGGGCTGCGCTGGCAGTGATCAGGGACCACTTGTGTGTGACCTCCAGAAGGTCAGGGCGCAAGTAAAGGCCAGATGCAAATTGCAGTGATAGCAGTTTATGGACCCCCGGCCCTAGTACCTCCAACAGCTCAGGGCACGTGCAGGGAGTGCCCAAACACTAACCCCAGTGTTAGCAGTACCTGGGCCTTCTGAGTGAGGACCTCCTGCCTGTAACAGGCACACTGAGAGTGGAGACTCAGCCACTGCTTCTACTCTTATTCAACATAGTCCTGGAAAATTTAGCAAGAGCAATTAGATGAGAGAAAAAAATAAAAGGAATAATGATAGAAAAGAAAGAAGTTAAATTACCATTATTTGCAGATGACATGATATTCTACATAGAAAACCCCAAAAACTCCACTAAAAAACTGCTAAATTTAATAAGCAAATTCAGTAGCATAGCTGGATACAAAGTCACCACTCAAAAATAAACAGACTTCCTGTACATGAATAACAAACTCACTGAGAGAGAAATTAGGGAAACAATAGCATCCAAAAAATGAAATACATCACAGTCAATCTAACAAAGGATGTAAAAGACCTCTACATTGAAAACTACAGTACTCTGGAAAAGGAGATTGAAACAGCTACCAGAAAATGGAAAGATATTCCTTGCTCTTGGGTAGTGAAAATGGCCATACTGGCAAAATTGTTATACAGATTTAATGCAATTCCAATCAAAGTTCCAACAGTATATCTCACAGAATTAGAAAAAAACGATCTTAAAATTCATTTGGAACCAGAAGGGACCTATAATAGCTAAGGCAATTTGGGGCAAGAAAGGCAAGGCAGGGGCATTACAATTCCTGACTTGAAATTATACTATAAAGCGACTGTGATGAAAACAGCATGGTACTAGCAAAAACAGACATGAAGATCAATGGGACAGATTAGAAGATGCAGAAACAACTGCAAACATCCTCAGCCACCTTATCTTGACAAACAGGCCAAACACATCAACTGGAAGAAAGATAGCCTCTTTAATAAATGGTGCTGGAAAAGCTGGCTCTGCACATGCCACAGATTAAAACTGGACCTATATCTTTCACCATGCACTAAATTCGAAATGGATCAAAGATCCAAATATTAAAACACAACAAATATGTAAAACACTTGAAGACACTAGTATAGGCAAAAACTTTATGAATAAAACCCCAATTGCACAGGAACTATCACAGAGAATCAACAGCTGCATTCTCATCTTACGAAAAAGCTTTTGCACAGCAAGAGAAACCACCAACAGAGTGAAGAGACAATCCACAGTGTGGGGAAAAATGTTTGTCAGTTGTTCCTCATACAAAGGATTACTATCAAGAACATATAAAAAACTTAAAACATCAGACCTCCCAAATTTAAAGACTGAATCCAAAAATGGGCATTTGAGATAAACACACACTTCTCAGATGAAGAAATATAAGCAGCAAATAGAGATATGAAAAAATTTTCAACACCACTGGCTGTTCAAGATGTGGCTATTATGAAGCAATCAACCAATAACAAATGCTGGCAGGTTGTGGGGAATAAAGAGCCCTTCTCCACTGTTTGTGGGAGCATAGACTGGGGCAACCACTGTGGAAATCAGTGTGGAGATTCTTAAGAAAACTAGAATTGGAGGTCCTACTTGACCCAGCCATGCCCCTTCTGGGTATTTTCCCAAAAGAGTTAAAAATATTGCACCACAGCAATATGTGTGTACTCATAGCAGCACAGTTTGTAAGAGCTAGATCCTGGAAACAACCCAATGCACATCAACTGAGGAATGGATAAAAAAGATGTGGTCTTTTTATACAATGGAGTATTACTTGGCCATGAAGAACAGTAAGCAGGAGACTTTTATAGGTAAATGGATGCAACTCGAGACCAAGCTCATAAGTGAAATAAACCACAATGTGTGAATATTGTATTGTCTCCCTAATGTGAGAAGCTAAAAGAGTAAATAAGATCCAAAACGTACAATAGATACTGTAAAATGGGAAGAAACTTCTAAAGGAAAGAGAAACTGGAATGGGAGAATGAAGAAAAAAAAGGAAGGGGAAAACAAAATTAACTATACATATGTATAGTTCAGGTAGCTTTACTAATTTCTCTTAGTTCATTGAAAAGAAAATTTTGTGATAATATCGTTTCGACAATTCAATGTCAATATCTTGTTCTCTTGTTACCATTCTATTATCCTGTTTTGAATTTTGTTTTATTTCCTTTTCTTTTTAAGATAAAAAAAGCATAATCATTGAGCTGTTTTTAAAAAAGACTGTGAAAAAATGTCAAGGAGAAATTCTGGATATGAAAAATTCAACTGAAAGTATGGGCACTATGTACAACCCATCTGCAAAGAGATTGTCAGAACTTGAAAAAAAGGTTGGTGTAGCAGATCATGTATGTAATTACAAGTATGTAATGACTTAGATCCAGAATGGTCCCTCAGGCCTCATGTGTTTGAAAGGTGACTGGACTGTGGGGACAAGATAGCTGACTTGCCATCAGGGTCTGGTCAGAGGAAGCAGGTAACTGTGGGTGTGACCCGAGAGGACACGCCTCCCTTTCTGGCTCCTCCCTAGACCCTCTGCTTCCCGGCTGCCGTGATGTCAGCATCTTTTTCCCCTTCTATGTCCATCTGCCACGCTGTCCTGCCTTAAAGCCAAAAAATGGGAGCCAAAAAAATTTCACTTCCTTTAATTCATAGGTGGTGAATACTGTATCCTAGCAACAAGGAAATGACTAAGACAGTGTACTAAGTGTGCCTTAAAAACAAGAACCATGGAAACTGGGTCCAACAGCTGCTAGATGATTAAAAAATAAAAATATATTCACTGAAATCACAGCAGAAAACTTTCCAAATCTAGGAAAATACTCAAAATTCAGATAAATAAGACATATAGAACCCCAAACAACCTTTACCTGCTAGTATTGTTTGGACAATTAAATTGTACTCTGAGTAACTAATTTAAAGATAGCAGTATACAATGTATTAAGCATTATTACCCTCCTATTATCTTGCTTTGAAATTTTATTTTTTCTCTTTAAAAAAAAGTTTATCATCATACCAAATGAACAGCTTTACAGGAAAAGCCCATTATCATGAAGTCTACAAAAATTTAAATGACTCTGGATATTGGCTAGATGAAGAGCATGGGTGGGTCTTAGAAATTTCTTCATCACTATTCAGTACCACCAACAGAGTGTGCTCCTGGTAGACGATCCTGCACAGTCCCTGTTGTGCTTTATAAATTACTTTAAAAGATTTTTCTACTCCATGTGACTCCACATTTTGATATCTTATTCTCTAAGATATCTTAAATCCTTTATAAATAGATAGGCAGACAGACACGAAGCCTCATGCTGTAAAAAATATAGCATCACATTAAATTCTTGCATCAAGTCATTATTGCCTAAAAAAATAAAACAGTATGCCACTGAGATTGGAAACGATTATTTTTCCTTTAATTGTTACATATATCATGTATAAGAGTATATTACATATATGTGTAACAGTTTAAAATAATAATTAACATATGTTAATATCTTAGGTACCAAAGTCAAATGCAAATGGTACAATAAAATGTTACATTATGGTTTAGGTCTAGGTGTCCCCCAAACCTCATGCGGTCACAGGGCTTTTTCAGAGGTGGCTGAATATAGAGTATGTGACGCTGGGATTAAGGTGTGAGATTACTAAATCAGTCCACTGATTGGTTTGGCACCACCCTAATCCCTGTGGTCTGGATAAGATAAAAGAGACAGAAAGAGGCTCATCCTCCCTTGTTGCTTTTTTTGTCTTCTGCTGTCTTAAACTGCTTCTCCTTTGGGATGATCCTCTGCCTGACCACCTTGCCTTAGAACCAACTAATTATGAACTGAAATCTCTATAAGCTGTGAGCTAAATAAACCCTTTCCCCTTTAACTTTGGGTGCCAGGTATTTGATCTCAGCAACAAGACAGAAGTAACTAAGACAGGTTACATATATACCAATCTCACTAATAGAAATAGATACAAAAATGCTAAGTACAAAATATTATCAAACCAAACACAGCAATATGTTTCAAAATTTATTGCCAAGTAGTGTTTCTATTTCTCAAGAAAGGATAGTTCAGTACTAGACAATCCACAAATGGAATGTATCGCATTAATATTTTATAAGAGAAAAAATAATAAAGAGCAGATGCAGAATAAACACTCAGTAAAAATTAACAATTAGTCATGATTTTGACAGAATAAGAAAATAACTTCTTTAGCTAACAAATAAAATCTTATTTAAAGCAAATAGCATTCTTATTTTTGAAACTTCAGAAGCAAGTCAGTAGCAGAGAATGGTGGCTTCCAACACTACTCCATTCAATATTACATAAGACAGATTAGCAATGTACTAAGACAAAGAAAAAAGAGAAATGAAAATTGCAAAGGAAGATAACAAAAATATTAGTAGAGAAAGATATGGTAAATTAGAACCTAACTAAAACCTCCTACACCCCCAGAAGATGTAATGCCAGACTCCCTGAAGACGGTAGGGAGATTCAAGATACCCTGTCCCCAGAGACCCTCCCTCTGTACAGGGCCACGGAGGCAGGGAAAGACCCCCCCCCTTCCAGCTTCCCCCCCGAGAAGGAAGGGTTGGTTTGTGTGTCCAGCACCCAACTTTTCTGACAGAGCTCAGCAGAGGATTGGCTTATGCCTTCATTTCCTTAGAGCTCTGTAAGTCTGGCACAGTTAAGCCACCTCCACAAGAAAGGAGGTAGAAGCTTGGGCTGGCAGATACCACTGATCCTTCTCCCTCCTCAGAACAGGCAGACAAATCCACAGCTTCCTGCTTTTCCTGAAGGTGTGAAAGAGTTGGTAGGGAACCCCAGAATCTCTGGTCGTGCTGACTGGTAAAGGTCTCCTGTATGAAGCTTGTGAAGTCTGAGACAAGTTCCTGCTTTGTCAAATGCACAGACAACAGCACAAGAGTGAAGAAAAATGAAGAATCAGGAAAAGATGTTCCAAATGAAAAAACAAGATTAAATTTCCAGGAACAGTCCCTAATGAAATGGAGTTATAGGATTTACCTGATGAAGAATTTCTTAGGCTCTCATAAAAATACTCACCAAGGTCAAGAGTACAATTTATAAACAAAATGAGTGTTTCAGCAATAAAGATTTGGGGTCAGGTATATAGCTCAGCAGCACAATGCCTGCCTGGCAAGTACAAGGTCCTGAGTTCGATTCCCAGCACCAAAAAAAATTTTTTTGTTTAAATGTAAATGCCAAAAAGAAATAATAAGAACTGAATAACCTAATAACTGAAAAATATGATAGCTAAAGAATATAAAACTGTAACTAACTACAAATGTTTCAACAGCAGGCTGAACAGAAGAGAGGATGAGGAAACTCAAGTACAAGTCATTGGAAATAACTCAGAGAAGCAAAAGAAGAAAAGAGAAAGACTGAGGAAAGCTTTAGGGAATTATGAAGAACCATCAAGAGGACTAATAAACACATTATGGAAGTCCAAAAAGGAGAAAAGAGAACAAGAGGAACAGAAAGTTTATGCAAAGAAATACTGGCTGACAGCTTCCCAAATCTGGAGAAGGAATAGACTTCTAGATCTAAGAAACCCACACAAAGCCAAATAAAATGAACCCAAAGAGATCCACTCCAAGACTTTATAACCAAACTATCAAAAGTCAAAAAGGAGAGAATTTTAAAGCAGTTCTAAAGGACAAACATATATCCAGAATACGTAAAGTACTCTTATAACTCAATAATAAAAACTATCAATCCATTTTAAAATGGGCAAAGAATTTGAAGACCTTCTTCTGAAGATACACAAATGGACAATAATGTAGGAAAATGATAGTATCTGCCAACTGCTGAATGGATAAAGAAAAGGTGGTACATCCATTCAGCAGAATATTATTCCACAATAAAAAATGAAGTACTAATACATGCTACAACATGAATGGTTCTTGAAAATATTATGCTCAATAAAGAAGCCAATCACACTTTGTATGACTCCATTTATGGGAAAATCATAATGGAAAAATCCATAGGAACAGAAAGTAAATCAGTAGTTGCCCCAGTGAGGCTAGTAATGGGTAGTGACTGCTAACAGATACGGAAATGGTCTGAACTTGAATTTACTAAAAACAATAGACTGTAGGCTTTAAGTAGATGAATTTTAGGGTGTGTTACATATATATCCATAAAGGTAGAAGAAAATGAAAATATGGGAAATGGCACACTGTAAAAAAAATTAATCAGGGTCTGGGGCTGCAGCTCAGTGGTAGAGTGCTTCCCTAGCATGTACAGGCCCTGAGCTCAATCCCCAGTGCCACAAAAAAAAGGAAAAATAATAGTCAAAAGAGAGGTGGGTAACTATTTTAATATCAGAAAAATAATCAGATACTTCACAGTTTGAAACAAAATAAATTACCATGTATAAAGAGGGACACTACTTAAAGAGGAACAATTCACCAAAAAATCATAAAAATACTCAATGAACCACAGGCTAACAAAAATAAAGGGGAAAAACAGGCAAATCCACAATTATAGTTCAAAACCCTGTGCAGGGTCCAGAAAACTAGTAGGCAGAAAAACCAGCAACTATATAGAAATACTGATCCATCAACCAACTGGATCTAATTGGCATTGATGGAATATTTCACCTACCAGTAGAGGAGAACATATTCTGTTCAAATACACACGGAATGCTCTTGGTAATAGATATCCTGGATCATAAAATGAACCTTAACAAGTTTTAATGCATTAAGGTCATATAGAATATGTTTTCTTTTTTGGAGAGTTTAGGGGAATTAAATTCAATGTCAATAATGGAAGGATAACAAGAAAATCTCTAAACATGGAGACTTTTAGCCACATCTCTAACAACCCATGGGTTACAAGGATGTAAGAAACACAAATAATACCCAAGAAGATGCCTGACATCATTAGCCATAAGGAAATACAAACAAAAACCAAGAAAAGAAACCCTACACATCTATTGAAATAAATAAAATTTAAAATACTGTCAACACCAACAGCTGGCAGAATGCTGAGCAGCTGAAACTCTCATACATTGCTGAATGGAATTCACTATGGTGCCACTCTAGAAAATGGCCCAGAAGCTTCATGGAAAGGTAACATATACTTGCCATGTGACCCCAGAATATATTCCTAGCTATTTCTTCTAGAGAAATAAAAACTGTGGTCACCCCAAAACCTTCACATGAATATTTACAGTTCAATTCATAATTGCTCAATACTGGATAGCATGCCTTGGAGGTCTGGGCTCTATAACCGTGTGGCCCCACAGCCAGAGCCCAGGGAAGTAAGTGTAGGGTGCCCAGTTGTGCTGGAGGCTGCTGACCAGCCAAAACACCCCAGGGTTTACCAGTCCTTTGGTAGCTACAGACCTGGTGGGGTACCACATGTACACAACGCCTTATATAAACTTAAATATTTCTAGAAGGACACCCTTGACCCTGGGAGACAGAGGTTACAGCAAGAGAAAACAACTTTTTAAATGTCACAGCATTTATCTATTCAAAATACTAAATAAATAAAAAGTTTACAATAACTGCTCAAAACCAGACACAACTAAAATAGCCTTCGATGAATGGAGGGATAAAATGCACTATTGCATCCATACTTTGGAACACAGCTCTACCACAAAGAATGACTCTTGTTCCATGTGGGCACTTGAAGGGATCTTAAAGCATCATGCTGAGTAAGGAAAGCTAATCTCAAAAGGTCACCTACTGTAGGATTTTTATGTAACATTCTCAGAAAGATAAAACTATAGTGATAGACAAAGGGTCTCCGGTTAGGGCAGGGCAGGCTACACTAGGTAGCACAAAGGAGGCTTTGGAGGGGTTGGACCTTGACTGTGGGGACACAAATATGTATGTGCATTAAAATTCATGTGGGAGAACAGAAGGCCGAGAATAGTCCAACAACTTGAAAAAAGGAGGTGTCAAGACTCATTCTATAACTATAGTGACATTGGCCTATTGGTTCAAGGAAAAATAACCAAAATAGAAAAGCCATGGTCAAGAAATAACAATCATAAACACATGAAAATGTAGTGTGTCACTTAAACTCAGCTACGAGTTAGGGGGAAAATTGGAATACTCTGTTCATGGTAGGTAGGATGAGACAGGCAAAGGAATAAGACCCAAGAAGCATACAGAGGATATTTCAGCCATAATTTATACTATTGTATTATTAGTTCTTTAAAACAGAAGGACTACTGGGTATCATCATGCATGCTTATAATCCCAGCACTCTGGGAGGCTGAGACAGGGGCATCTCAAATTCAGCCCAGCCTGAGCAATTTAGCAAGACCCTATCTCAAAAAATAAAAAAAGCTAAAGATATATCTCAGTTTTGAGACCCTGAGTTCAATTACTAGTACCAGGATAAATACACACATATATACATATATAGACACATGCCTACATAAATAAGAACACAGGAGGAGGAGGAGGATCTGAAGGAAATGTGGCCAAATGTTAAGATTTGTTAAAGTGGATGCTATAATTAAGTGTTATATTGTCCTCTGACCTATAAGTCCAACACTGTAGCCACTAGCCATGTAAAGCTATCAAAATTCTTTAAAATTAAATACAATTTAAAATTCAGTTCAAGTGCCCAATAGCCACAGGTGACCAGTGGCCACCAAACTGGGCAGTGTAGATGCTGGAGATCTCATCACAGAAAGTTCTATTGGACAGAGCTGTCTACACATTTTCATGTGTTACAATTACCAAGGAGGAATCAAAGCCTACCATGCACATTACAAGTGACGGGAGAAAAGAACGCTGTTATGGCTTGCATCTAGATGTCTCCCCAGAGCTTTGTGCAGTAGGGGCGGGAGGGCATTTTGGAGGTGGCTGCATCCAGAGTGCGTGGTACTGGGATTAAGAAGTTGTGATAACTAAATGGGTTTAGTGTAGTTCTCGGTGTGGAGGCCTCACCATGGGTGTGGGTGTCACCAATCAGTGAGGTTATAGGCTGGACAGAATACAAAGCAAGTGAGAGAAGGCAGGCTGGCTGCTGCTAAATTCCACTTCCTGCCTGACTTGTTATGGACTATTTCTCCTCTGTGATATCCCTCTGCCAGGCCACCCTGCCTTGGAGCCAGCTGACTATGGACCAAAACCTACAAACTGTGAGCTAAATAAACCTTTCCTCCTTCAGCTTTAGGGGTTGGGTATTTTGTTCCAGCAATGAGAAAAGTAACAAAGACAGAAGGTGAGTGCAAAGGACATCATACAACTCCAAGATTAAACCTCTTTCCTTTCTGACTGGACTGTCAAATTGTTACCTCTTCTCAGAAACTTCCCAAAACAAATGGGAAACAAGCTTTTTGTTGTCTGTCCTACACATTCACTTTAGAATATTTCTAATATTCGGTAGCAGAAAGATATTTGTTTACTTTTATCTGAGTATGAAAGCTCTCTCCACAGCTACCCTAGGAAATGAAGTGTTTTCACACCTTTGGCTTTGATGACCATGATCCTCTGCTGCAGGTTGATGAAGGGCTGGATCAGACAGAGCCTTGGCTCCTGCTTCTGACTCAGGCAAATGCCATTGTGGTTTACAACCATCCAGCTCCGGTCATACAGCAGCCCTTGGTTTCCTATGGGCCATCTGGTCACCTAAACAAAAGGTAGGTATATTTTAGGTTAGGGCTCCTCAAAGATGCATTTCACATTATCGCACGGGGCGGGCACAAAGACAGGTGGACTTCATGAACTCAGTGCATACTCTTGAAGGAATAAAGGGAAGAAGAAGAGAAAGCAAACTGAAGGGGGCAATGCAAAGGAGACAATGGTGTGAGAGCAAGAGATCTTCCATTCAGCCTCCAGATCCCCTCCCCAGCCCTGTCCACCTCAGCCTGTGTTCTGAGCCGGTAAACCGTTCATGCACGCAATTCCAAGAGTACAAGGGTGCGCTCTGTCCCCCCGTATCCAGAACCCTTCTCCACAAGTGCCCGTGGCTCCTGCTTTTCTATACCCTTCTGCTATAGTGGATATGTGTCCAGTCCTAACATGACAGGCATGGCTCTTGCACAAACCGTAGCTATGTTGGGATGCTGAGTTAATCCACCTTAGATGTGTAAGTTTTTCTGAATTCTTCATATTTCTACAAAATTAAAATACAATTACACTCAGTACCCAGATCTTGCTTTTTAATACCACTAACTAAAAAGAACTGAGACTCCTTGGAGAAATGGTTAATTCTAGGGATGGATCAGGATCATTTGAAAGGATGATATGTCAAGACTTGTTCTGAAACTCGAGTATTATCAGCCCATTGGTTCAAGGAAGACTATGCCCTCGCTGAGCTTAGTCTCCTCATATGTACCCTGCTGTGCCCTCGTTGTGTCTACAAAACACACACAAGCTGTGAAGGCAGAGTCCTCATATGCAGAGGGAACAGAGTCCTCACCTGCCTCTGCTCAGGAGTGGGGCTAGAGCTCCTGGTTTAGGTCTCAGCCTGGAGCCTCCTAGGGAAACACCTTGAAATGCAGGCCAGCACACACACCAACCTCGGTATGTCTGATGAGGAGCCAAACAACCTGTCATCCCAGGCTCAGGAGTCTGGGCCTTGGGACACACATGAAGATTATAGAAAGACAGCCTCAGGTTGGCCACAGCAGGAAAGAGCCTTTTGGAATCTAGGGCTAGCTGCTAGCCAAGGCCTCCGGGTACGAGGATCACTTGGCCGCCTGTTTGCAGATGTAGTGCACGCTGTCCTGCAGGTTCTGGGATCCCCCACAGATACCGAAATCTTGTATTAGACAGTGCAGTATTTGCACATAATGTATGCACATCCACCTTCCTGTCTCTAGATTATGTATACTACCTAGCTCAGTGTAAATGCTATATAACTAGTTATTGTACTGTACTATTTAGGGAATAATGACAAGAAGAAAAAGTATGTATTTGTTCAGTATAGATGCATTTTTGAAAAGTATTTTCAATCTCTGGTTGATTGAATCAGTGGATGCAGAACCTGACTACTGTTTGGTACCACAGGATCAACTGAGCAGAGCAAATCACATAAGACCAAAGACCTAAACATAAGCAAATCCAGGTTCAAATCCTTGCTCTGTCATTTATTAGCAGGTAACTGAGGCAAAATGCTTAACCTCAACCTACTTAGGATCCATATCTGGGGATATTGCTACCATTCACCTTATGTGATTGCTTCAAGTATCAAATAAAGGAAGCATAATCAAATGCTTTAGCAAGGGACCGGCACATACATTCAGGGAAAGTTATAGCTATGGTGATTAACAGCAATGAGGTAGCACCACTCCAAAAAGGAGCCCTCTGAAGGCTTCCTGTAAGCACAGGCCCATTCAAGTCAGCCTACATTTGCCCCCAATAAAGAAGACAAAATGAGAATGGGTTTTTCACACCCACAGCACTGACATATGATTTTGACTTTTGCATGCTTTTTTTACTGCCTATATCCTTTCTTCACTTTATGTAGGAGAAGAAAAAGAAGACATTGTAGATAAACCAAAGCGAAGCAGTTTTTGTGCAAAGAGAAGGCCCCTACCTCAAAGGCAGCACAGGATTTGATGGGATAGAGATAAAGGTTGGTGACAACGTACGGCCCAGTGTCCCCATGCAGGATGCCTGCAGCTTTCTCTGACGGAGTCTGCTGGGTGCTGGAGGCCTTGCTCTGAGCAGGGCACAAACCCACAGTGTTCACAGTGGGGCTGGAGTTGTTCCAAACCCTGACGTCCATGCAGGCATCTTCCTGAGGTGAGACACAGTCTCTCCCGTTGACTGCACACATATCCCGCACCTTTCCCTCTGCCCATAGGGCTCCACCCTCCTCAGTGCTGGCCTGAGGGACAGGCTGGCCACCTGGTGAGCGCAGGCGAGTGGCTGTGATGAACCTGAGAAACGCCTGGGCATCCTCAAATGTAGACATGTACCCAAAGGAAATTCGCACAGAGCCTGTGGGCTGCCCATCTACGAGGTCAACATTGTCTCCACAGACATGACCGGCCTGGAATAAAAAGGAGATAAGTCAGCCAGATTCATGCCTCATGACTGGAAATAATTTTGTAAAACAAACTTTGCTATTTTTAAATTCACCCAGGAAAGCAGACCTGCAGCGCTAATATGTGCTGTGTGGCTGAGATAGCTCAGCTCTGAACACTCAACTCCCCAGACCTCACTTTGCTCAGCTGTGAATTGCAGCTGATACCAATCTCACCGGGCCACTGGAGAGCTGAAGAGAAATACTTGATGGAGAACATTCACCCGGCGCTGCCACACCACTGGCCCACAGAGGGGTCAGAGGATGAGCCAAAGTTTCAGAACCGCTGAGAGGTTGGCTCCACAACCTACCAGGGCTGAGGGGAGAGAAATGCCTGCTGGCCATTTAGGTTTTTGTGTGTGTGTGTGTGTGTGTGTGTGTGTGTGTGTGTGTGTGTGGTACTGGGGATCGAACTCAGGACCCTGTGCTTGCTAGGCAAGCGCTTATTCCACTGAGCTATATCCCCAGCCCCTTGCTGGCCACTTAGGACTCTCAGCCTTGCTCAGGACTGAAGGGGGCCTGCGTCCCTGAGAACAGCCCCTGGGAAGAGGGAAGGGAAGAAATGGCCCACCTGCGGCCACTGTGAAGACTCACATCAGCCTGAGCATCCCCATCAGGATGGGGGGGAGAGGCAAGAGGATGTCAGCCCCCCAGCCCCACTGCCTGATGGTCAGTGTGATTGTTAGGCTGCCTGGGACACCACCCCCGTGAGTACCGGCCAGTCACCCAGAGACAGGGCCACAGCACTGCACAGAAGCACAAATGTATCCAGAATTGCATCTATCTATGCCCCGAGCCTCTGCCTCCCCCCATTCTCTCTCTCCCCCTTCTCCTTCTCTCTCTCTCTCTCTCTCTATCACTGTTTCACTCTTTTTAAATAAAATCCAGTTCATGATTAGTTAGGGATAGAGTTCCTACAATATTCAGCAGCAACCAATAAAACTCAACTTAGAAATTACTCCAAAATAAATCAGCGTGTTTTGCCACTCAAAGTACTCTTAAGAAATGGTTCAAAACAAGTTGTACCTGAGAGTGAAAAACCCCAGCCTCAGGGAGAGACAGGAAGGGTGGGGATTCTTGGAGACACAGAAGCCTTGAAACTGGAAGAATTCCACTGTACCCCCAACACAAAGGAGATGAAACTGGAATAGTTAAGGATGTGTACTAGCACATCCCTTGTTAACAGCCCTCTCTGCCTTTATATTTTTGCTCTGCAGGTAAAAAAGAAATAAACCAAAAAGTACTGCCATGAAGATGGTATCTTAATGCCAAGAGTGGTGGTACATGCCTGTAATACCAGCACTCGGAGGCTGACTCAGGAGGATTAAAGTGAGTTCAAGGCCAGCCTGGGCTACATAATCAGTTCAAGTCCAGCCTTAACTACATAGTGAGACCCTCTAAAGAAAAACAAAAACAAAAAAAAGCAAGAAATAATATCTTAAAGTTTTGTATTTTTTTTGTTTTATTTTGGTTTTTTTGTTTTTTTGGTACTGTGTCACTGAGCTACATCCCCAGCCCAAAGAATTTTCTGTCCTTGATGACCCACTTTTTTCTTTGTATATCCACAGGAAGGATCCAAGAAATAAGTTAAAATGCCCAGCCTCCACCAGACAGGTGACCAGCCACAAGTGTAGCCACCATGACTCCCAGTGCGTGGGCCACAGGGCCCTCTACTGACCTCAAGATGCTTCTTGACCATCTCGTTGCTTATGCCCAGATGCCTCTGGCAGGCCCCTGTGTTACAGAAGCAGCCAGTTCGCAGGTGGATGTTGTACAGGCTGGCCATTTTGTCCACCTGTGGGTTAAATATGACATGTACAGATAGCTAGGTTTACTCTGATAGCCTGGGAGAGTTTCAGATCAGTGTTTGGACCTCTGTTTCCTAACAATAAAATCATAATCTGAGCTAGGAAGTTTGCTCTAAGATGTATGCTCTATCATGGGCTTGCTAAATATTTTATAAATTGTTATCAAAAATGAATGTATATCCTGCTGAATTATAGAAGTATGCTTGAGAAAAGTGAATATATCAAATTCAGGTGGGCCAGGGATATTGCTCAGCAGCACAGCACCTGCTTGGCAAGCACAAGGTCCTGAGTTTGACTCCCAATACAAAAAAAAAAAAAAAAAAAAAAAAATTTCAAGCTAAATTCTAAGAACCCACATGTTTCCAGTGAGGGTCACAAAACAACTTGGTGGGACTGGGGACTTGGAGCAGTTCCTCAGCATCGGTTGCATAGAATTTGACCACAGAGCAAGCTCCAGAGAGGTGCTGCTCCAGGTAGCATCACCTGGACTAACAGCCTGGCCCACAAGGTGTCACTACTGACACTGTGTGATATCCATTTCCTGTTCCTAATTTCTGCAACTTTTGGTTCATTTAGAATTGCCACTCAGTGCAGAAGTTCCCAAGGTTCTTTTCTGCCCTCTGGAGGCTCTGGAAGGTCGTTCACATACAGCTCCCAGGACATAGGTGTTCACCCCCACTCCTTCGATATAAGTCAAGGACTACACTCCCTCAGGGCCATGGAGCAGATCCTCAGTCCAGGTGGCTCAGGCTGAACTCAGAGAGGAGTCACTTAACTGCATCTGGGGAATTGAACACATCATGCCCAGATGGCTAAGCCTTTGAACTCTCATATGTGTCAGGGCCAGAGGCAGCCACAAGAAGTAGACCTGCAGCTTCCACGTTGGACTGGGCTGTCAGCCAGGCAAGGGGACTTCTCACAGAGCCTTGTTAAGACCATGGCCATCTTCACTGTGCCTGACTCCCCAGTCTATTGGAATGAGAAGAAATCGTTCCCTGGCTGAACTGAGGGTCCTTGGAAAAACAACTCTTCCTTCACCCATGGCTAACAACCCAGGGGCATAGAGACCTGCCGGTGGAATCCAAGAGGTCCCTAGCCCTGGGTGGTAGAAACTGGCAGCACCACTGGTCAAGTCTATCTCCAGAGTTAGGTCTCCACTCACACGCCAGCTCCTAGGGAAATCCTTTCTGGTCCCAGCTCAGTTCCCAACAGAAAGGACAGAAGTCTCCCATGACCATCCTTCACGCCCCCCCAACTCACTTTTCCAGTTACTACTGCTGCAAAACAGCCAGTGAGACTTGGAAGACTAAGTTGGACTCCAGATGATGTGTGTTAGGGCTTAACAGGAAGTTTGTCTGCATTGAGCTCATGTTCAGAGACTTTTCCTGAGACTGAGATTAAGAGTAGTGGACGGATTAATCTATAGTATGCTCCTGGCTATGGTGGGTCAGGAATTCAGGCTGCACTCAGGAAAGGTGGTTTCCTTGCTCCATCATATCTTGAGTCCCAGTCAGGAAGATTCAAAAGCTAAGAGCATCTTAAGTCCCCTCTTTGAGACTCCTTCCCCAGCCACACCTGCCAGGGATACTTAAGGACATTTAACCAGGCACTCCTTTGCCCCAATGCATATTCCACCCCAGCACACAAGCTGAGTGGTGTCTGATCTCAGAGAGGCTCAGAACTGAGCTGCCTACTATGGTGTCTGGGCTTGGCCTCTCCACGTAGTTTGGCTTCCTCCCCCATGGCAGCCTCAGCGTACAAGATGGTGGCTTACCTAGTAACCCAGGGCTCCAGAAGCAAGTGCTCCAGGAAACAAAGCCAACTTGCATCACCTTCCATGAACCAGCTTTAGAAGTGTTAAGGTCACCTGGCAGAGGATAAGGCCAGAAGATGCTGCCCCAGTCACACCATGTCCTGACCTCCCACTGATAGTCATGGTCCTTGGGCCCTGAGCCCTAGAGTACCCCACCCAGGCCCAGCCTGCCTGCTTGCTAGCATTAGTAACCCATCCACCTGGATTGTGTACCCTTATTCACTAATTCTCTCTAATAACTGTGCCCCAATATCCTCTGATATTCCATCCCTTCATCTAGTTATTATGCCAGCTGAAAGAGGAACACACACCACCAACTCAACTGCAGCCCTGTCCTAGCCAGGTAAGGGAAGCTGGTTACCATGGCAGCATAAGAGCTAAGTCCAGGGAAGGACAAGAAATCAGCCCAGCCACGATGCACAGGAGCCTCCATGCCAGGATCCTTGGTTCTCAGTGCAGACTGAGCGCTCACTTTACCCCTGGGTCCTGTTGTATCTCATTTAACCATCATAACACCATAAGCCAAGCCAGGTATATTTTTATTCTCATTTCATAGATCTTAGAGAGCTTAAATTAACTTGCCCAAACTTACTGAGCTAGCAACAAGCAGTCAGAATCTAAACCCACGTCTTAGCCACCATAGACAATGACTCCCAACGGTGGAGAAAATAAAATTAGGAAGCCCAGATATCACAAACGAAACCTAAAGTCTTCACACAAAAGGCTGAATTCCATTCTCATCCCCTGAAAAGGAGACAACTGAACCCAACTATGACATCATCTAATCTTTCTGAAGTCCACCAACATCCCTGTGGAATTTCCATACCATGAAGTTCCCTTGGGCCAAGAAAACTTCACTAGGCTTTGCTGAAGCAGCCCAGCTGGCCATGTGCCAGCCGTGACCCCATTACTGTGGTCAGCTTCCCCCACTGACACCCAGGAAGGGAAATCCCCCCGGGGGGATGGGCAGTCCTGTGACTACTCCTAGGCCCTGCTCGGGGACTCCTCCCCTCCGAGGAGTCCCCACCGAGCCACACCTGGCAGAGGACACTTTGTCACCTATTGCCCTCCCCCACTTCCTTGGGAAATGCAACTTTACTTGTAATTCAAGAATGAAACTCATTTTGCTAATTAGCTAGAGTAACATTTAAGCAGGCATTCTTTTTCCCTGACCCATATTCTACCCCTACACACACACAGACGCACAGCCCGCTTAAAAGCATACTTCACAGCGGTGTTGTGGTCAGTACAAAGGCTGAGGGAGGTCCTGAGGGATGGAATGGGGATTCCCCACTGTTAACTCTGAGAGACTTCCTGGAGTTGTTGAACATCTGCCCCAAATGCTAGTGGGGACAAATGTTTTCCCCAGAAGTTACCAGGTTTGTTCTTTGGAAAGTGCATGGCTATCTAGGAAAATGTGAAAAGGGAAAGTCCCTTGGAAAATGGATTTTTATGTTTTTATTTTTGACACTGGGTCTCCCTGCATAACCCAGGATGGCCCTAAACTCCTGGGTACAAATGATTTTCCTGCCTCAGCCTCCTCAGTAGCTGAGACTACAACTGCACAACAGAATGCCTAGCTTAGAAATGGATTTTATTTTGGGAAATTCAAAGATTAACAAAGGTATTTGGGGACCGTGGCCTTCAGCAGTAGATGAGCACCAAATTCCAAATCAGCCGATGATCAAATCTGCTCCAACTCAAGCCCTTCCCAAAACCTTCCCTTTTTTTTTTTCATTAAAAAATACAGGCAGCATGTACACATGCAGACACCACTGTTAACCAACCCACCAGGTCTTTGAACTAATCATGAACTAAGGCAGAAATAAGGGCTTTTGTGGACCATTTCTGCTTCTCATAGAAAAGGCGCTCTGCCAACAAATGATGTTACAACATGGTGCTATGCCATCAGATACCAAGCGTCTGGGACAAAATGACTTCACCTGTGGTTCTGTCCACATAACTTTTCTGTCCTCTCTTGCTGGCAAGCTGTCACCTGTTCCACTGGTAACAGAAGAATCAGCCTCTCTCTTCCAATGTAAAATTTCTCCACCTGAGTAAAAAGGGCATGAGACTACACAGCCTAGCTTGCTAGAGCTGTGTGATTGGGGGTTAAAGGCTCTGGGAGTGAAGCCCAGGGCTGCCCAGCAGTGTCTATACTTCATCCCAGCTATGTCCAGGGGTGTGGAGGCCTCACAGCAAATCTCAAGGCTCAGCAAGCCTTCCAAGTTCCAGAACAGAGCAATCCTGTTGCATCAGTGTCAGCAAGATGAAAAGCAAACCCACCTCGGAGTAACCAATGACATTCCCACTGTCGTCCAGCACATTAAAATTGATGATCGGACCCTGAACATCAGGGCTGCTGAACGCAGAGTCGCTGTAAATCCGCACCACTGGGGCTCCGTTTGGGTAGCGGAGAGAGGACAGGGTAGCGTGCGTGTACCGAGCCAGCATGAAGGTGTGCCGCGCAATGTTCTCCATGCCACCTGCAAGCGGAAAAGCCAAGAGTCATAAACTGCACAACAAAGTCACTCGCTCGTTTTTAAGAAAACAAGATCATTACAACTGGTCAACCTGGACTCTACGCTGATGACTTTAAATGCTCATTTAAATGGTAGGGCATTGCCCATATGACGAAAGTTGAAGTCCTCGGTACTGAAAAATCGTTGATCACTGCTGTTCAAGTAATCATTCTTCTATAGGAAGTCTTGTCGTTCCTTTTTTAAATATGTATGTGCATGTGTGTACATATAGTATTTTTTAAAAATTGATAATTTAGACTCTTTGGTAGCAGCTGGCGAAAATATACAATTTTATTCTCAAACTATCATGCTGTTTATTTTTCCTTTGCATGAGGTTTCTAGAACAAGCAAGGCACCAAGTATATCAGTGGTCACCGGAGGCCCGGGAGAGGGAGGACTGAGAAGGTATGGCTCAGGAGGTAGAATTTCAGCTTGAGATGATGAAAACATTTTGGGTGTGAGTAGTAGCAACAGTTGCACAGCCATATGTACTTAAAACCACCAAATCATGCACTTAAAATATTAATTTCATGTTATGTGTATTTTATTGTAGTTGTTTTTAAAAAGAACCATTTAATATGAAAAAAAAACAGGGTTTGCTACAATATGGACCAGGATTAAAAACCTTTGCTTTCAGAGGTGTCCCAGCCCTATCAGATGCCGCCACCTCCAGGGCAGGGGCTTCTGCTAATACGCTTCTTGGGAAAGGCTTGTTTCTCACTGCCTGCCTGCACCAGCTTCTCCTATCCTGGACATGCCCACTCACCTCCCTGCATCACCATCAGGGTGACCCTCCTGTCTGTGAATCCCATCTGCCCCAGTCCCAGGCCAAGGCTGAGAAGCCGAAGAGTCCCATTAGTGTGACCAGAGAGAGGAAGGGCTCCCTCACCACCCCCGGCTCAGCACAGCCCCACCCTGAATGGCCAGTACAGGCCGCACCATCCAGTTCTCAGAGCTCAGCCCTGGAAGGAAGGCCCACAAGCACAGCACCAGGGTGACATCTGGCTGACTAGACAGGCTCTTCCCATTGTGTGCTTTTGTGACCATCCCTGTGGACATGACAGGGCATCTGTCTGTGCGTCAGCCTCCAGTCAGTGCCCCCCAACTGTCCATGCCCAAGACACAAATCAGGAAAGAAGCTGCACCTCATGCAAAGGTCAGTGGCAGAGACAGTGGCCAGGAACTTGGGGTCAGGCATTAGTCAGCCTGGGGTTATGTCCTAGCCTTCCCAGCTGCCAGTTCCCTGCCTGGGAAGGCACTGGACCTCTCTGAGCCCCTGCTCCTTTGAGGGCACAATGGACTTGTCACCAGCTCCTTCCTGCAGCTCAGCAAGGGAAGAACTGAGTAAACCCCTGGGATTACCATTCCCAGTCTAGACACCACACACTACACCTCCACAGCTGCTAAGCTCCTGATGCAGAATGTCTCCCACCCATTATATAATCTTTTAACTGATAAGCAAAAGAAAACCTCACAATACCCTCCTTGTTTCCTTGCTCTGAGAAGTCCTTTTGAAGGTAATTCAAATCAGATTTAACTGCATTCAATGTCCAGCTACTACTGGTACACACCACTCCCTTCCCTGTACGAACATCATCTCCTTCACCAGAACCACACCCGTACCAGGACTCCCTTGAGAACATGGCTCCCAAGAGCTAATTCCACGTGGGTGAGAAGTTCCACTGACCTGTGAGGCGCTCCAGGGCATCAAATCCATGCTTTAAGGCTATCACATCAAGGTATGAGATGGTGCCGTCTTCAAACCTGCAGTGTGGGGGGAGTGGAACAAGGGTCAACCTGTGGCCAACACACTCCAAGTGCACTGTGTGGCAGGCAATGACCATCCGACTTCAGGAGAGTAATCACCTTTCAATAGGCACCCTCTGCCTCCTGTGAAACACTGCTCCCTGCCTCAGAAGACCCGCCCTCTGCATCTGTCCCTTACTAGCTCTGCAGCTTTCCAGAACTATTTTAAACTTCTAAGGTAGAATGGCGGGGTGATAAAGAACCCTAAAAGATTGTTACTACTTTGAACCACTTTGACAAAAGAAGAAATGCTTTGCTATCTGAGGAAGGATTTGGACTTAACAAAGCCTGTAATGCCATAGGGTCTTGAAATACTGCTCTCTGACCACAAGAGGGCACCACTGACAGGGCGTCTATTCAGGGAGATCGGAGCAGCTATGAAGTTCTTAACAAGAATTGACAGCTCCCAAGTATATAGACCCACTGATCTAGGTTAAAATTACATGGTTTTCATTAATATCACAGATGCGCACCTTCCTCATTGTCAGAGTGTTAGTTTTGCATTTCATACTTATTCATTAGAATTATCATCAGGTCTTTTTGTCCACCTACTGTGGGTCAGACACTGTCCTAGGTACTAAGGGTACAGCAGAGAAGAAGATAGACAAAATCCCTGCCCTCATAGCCTTATATTCCATGAAACAAGGAATAAAACCCAGTAAACAGACATGGAGAAGCCAAGCAAGCAACATAATAAGGCCAACAAAGATGAGTAAGTAGAGGGCAGCTGGTCAGGATGAGTCCATTCTGATGAAAGTCAGGTAAGCAGGACCCATGTGGCGGTCAGCAGGAAGGGAAAGAAGCAATGTTCACCAGGGCTAGGGTGACAGTTTCCAAGGGAAACAGCACTGTGGGGAGAGGGCAAAGCCCAGGTCCTGGGCAGCAGAAGCCTGGCACGCTGCAGGGACAGCACATTGGGGACTGGACCTGGGTGAGCAGGCACCGAGGCAGGAGACACAGAGAGGTAGAGGGGCGTGGCACTTCAGGTGCTGGAAGGCTCTGTGCAGAGGAGTGACAGGATGTAAGGTACCCTGGCCCTCAAGGAGACCCCTGAGGAAGGATAGACTTCAGGGGTAACAGCGAGGGGGGCCTGAAAGCACCCCAGGTGGACTGGTGACCAACTGCTGCCTTAGGCCAGTTAAAGCTTTCAATGGAAACACTGCTTTGTATTTTAATATTTTAGAAATAAAATGTGCTTAAAACACTGTTAGTGCAATGCTAATGTATTTATAAAACGAATCTACACAAGTAGTGTAAACGTTATGAAAATATGTACAAATAAAGAAGGGGATTGAGAGGTGGATGGGGGAAGGGAGGGAAGGGAAAGGGTATAAAAAAGGAATTAAGATGCATTATGTCCATGTACCAACTCTCCACAAGGAATGCAGACATTATGCACTATGCTATTGGTGGGAATGTAAACTAGTACAACCATTGTGGGAACCGGTATGGAGATTTCTCAAGGAACTAAAGTTAGAAGTTCTACAACACCTAGCTATTCCCCTTCTATGTATTTTCCCAAAACAATTAAAGACATCATACTACAGCAGCACATGTGTGCCAATGCTTATAGCAGCACAATTTATAATAGCTAAGTCCTGGAAGCAGCCTGTATGCCCATCAACAGATGAGTGGATAAAGAAAATGTGGTGCCTAAGGGAACACTACTCTGTTATAAGGAAGGATAAGTCTGAGACATTTGCAGGAAAGTCGATGCACTTGGAAAGTCTAATAAGTAATACAACCCAGGTGTACAATTAAACACTGGATGACGCTGAGTACAGAAAAGCACAAAGGGCACAACAAGGATGGATCGAAGGAGAATCAGGGACAAAGCTCCTGAAAATGGTCCAGGAGACCAAGGGTGAGGAGAGAGAGGGAGAAAGATAAAGAAGAGTTAAGATATTCTATGTACAGGTATCAAAGAAATAAATACCCACAACAAATACAAACATTACATGTCATAAACATGAGCTAAGAATAGTAACGAGAATGAAAATGGGGAAAGGGGATTTAGAGATGGAGGAGGGAGGTGAATGGGAAGACTTAAACAAAGAAACAAGCTGGGTTATAAGCATGCGCCCACCCCGAAGAGGAATATGCACTTCACGTACTGCAAACACGTATGGGTAACATTAAAAAGAAACATGCACTGATGAAGAAAATGATCTGAAAAAATAAAAACCAAAAACTAATGCTAATATATACAGAACTCACGATTCAATATGCATCAGTTATTAAGTGATGAATCACAAATGAGTTAGTAATCACCAGTAAACTGAATTTTATTAACTAATAATGACTTAAGTCATTAGTTAATCATCAATAAATGTTTATATGTTAATAAATAATTAACTTAAATTTTTCCTTTGAATAAAAGAGGAAAGCTTTTTTGTTTCTATCAAGGGTTGTGTTTCATGGAATTATAAAATACCAAAGGTTAAGAGCATGGTTGAGGCTCAATAAGCATTTGTATTGAGTACTATATATTGAGTCCTAGTCTGAAGTTCATAAGAAAAAGTTAGTTATAATGGTAACTGAGTATGTTCTGTTTCCTGGGAGTCTTGGAGTAGCACATACTGTATGTAAAGCAATCTCCTCAAATCAAAGCAAAGAGGTCCGGCCTGGCCTACCCTACCCATGCCCTGGACCATAACAAGCCGGCCTTTCCTTGCCTTCAGGGCCCTGTGACCAAATTAAATTTGTGGTTTCTCTTTGTTCAGCCTTTGATTTACATTATGTTGTGCCAGTCATTCATTTCTTGCTTGGTTCTATTGCACAGTAAATTATCATACCTGGATGTAAAAGATTTTGCATTAGTATTCCTGCTTTAGAATCTCCCAACTGTGGAAATGTCCTTTAAAAACAAGAAAGACTGCAAACTGTCTCATAACATGTACTGATGCCCTCTCTTGCCTCACCTACATTAGCTGTAGAAGAACAGTATCATTACCCCCATGTTTTAGGGAAAATACGAGGTGCAGAGACTGAGACCCATGTGCCCCAGCTGCTGACCTACCCCCAGCAGGGCCTACAGCTAATCCTGACTCTGCACCAAGGCATGGCCCTGTCTGCAGGGCCCTGAGGCTGCTCCCAGGACTGCGCGGAGTAAGCCACCCTCCCCTCAGCCCCAGGCCTTTGCTGGTACCAGCGGGGTGATTAGTTCCCTCCTTCAGCCTCATGGTGGCCCCTACAGCTGGGTCAGCAGAATCCTGGTCCAGTGACAGTTTTACCTACCACACATATTCGAGGTGGTGGGCGCTGCCATCACCATCTGGGAGAGTCCCTGCCATAAACCACACTAGCTGTGCTGCAGCCTGAGGAAAGGATAGGCCGGTGAGCAAATCTTTTAGAGCCTCAGTGCCCAAACTGCAACCCTCAAACCCATTATTTATCACAAAGCACCAACACCACAATTAAACCCGCATATTGAGGTTCTAGTTGAGAAAAATCTCATCCACTTGGCTTGCACACCAACAGAGAGGACTCTGCAGGCCCGCTGTGGCACATGTGAGATAGGTCCACCACCAAAGGTATAGGCCAAGGAAGGCAGCAAGGCCCCCAGCCTGTGTGAGGAAGCTGCCCTCGGCTTTCTATCGATACTGCTCTACAGCTCTAAAGGGCTCTGGTCCTGGAGACTCTTCCTGCTAAGAGGGGCCAAGCAGAGCTGGTTCCAGCTGATGGAGAGCGGAGGGTGCTACTATGGGGTTCATGCTTGTTCCAAAGAGACTCATCAGAAGCAAGGGCTGCCACCCCTTGTGAGTGCTGTGGGGTCAAGCACAGTGCCTATCCACCTCTGCTCGCAATCTTATCTACAGGGTTAGGCCCCCACCACAGCACAGCATGCTACACATGGGGCAGAGATCACCAAGCTGCCTGTGGCATGCTCCAACCAACCTCTGCCTCCCAGATCTGAGTCCTGCTGCCAACCTGTCCCTGTCAGCAGTGGGGGCTCAGCCCCTCTAACTCTGTGGCTTGGATACTCCTCGTATAATCCCATAGGTGACCCATGCCAACCTGCCTTGGTGAACTGCACCAGCCGTCCCCATAGCAAAGTTACCTTTCAGCTACTGAAGGCCTCGGGATATAGAAGTCTTCTCCCACAAGGTAGGCAGCAGCGGTCCCTCCTCCAAAGTAGCTTTTCCTCAGCAGTGGAGCCACACGATTATTGATCAGCAGAGCACCCAAGCCAGTGGGAAATCCGAAGATCTTATAGAATGAGATGGGGACAAAGTCTGCCTGGTGAGCCGACAGGTCCAAAGGGGAAGTGCTCACATAGGAGGCTGCATCCAGCAGCACAAACCATTTCCCAGGCACGGTCACAGGGCTCAGCCGCCCAGACTTGATCTCTTCTATCCAGGAGAGGGGATACCTGGTTCCAGAAAAGTTACTTTGAGCTGGGTAACAGAAGAGGTGTGGAAGCTGGCAGTTGGGGTCACAGGCCACAGCACCCCGTTCCTGTGCTGACCACATGTCCTCTGGGCTGACTGGGGTGGATGTGACGTTCACAGCCTCTGCAACCTTCCTCATGCCTACCACAGAGGTATGGTTGTCGGTGAGGTAACAGAAGTGACTCTCGCTGTTCTCTGGGCCTCTGGACACCCATGGAAAGGCCTCTGCCACCAGTTTGAGGGCAGCCGTGCTCCCAGATGTGAAAACCATGCTATAGTCCTCGGGCGTGGTATGAAAATGTGCCAGAACCCTGGAAGAAGCAGAGTATCAGGTGGTGCCAGGGTCTTAACACTGTCTGGAGGTTACTTCTACTAAGTAGAATGTATCTACCCTAGGAGTTAGAAAAATTCCAGATAGGTTTTGCCATAGCTGTTAAGTTAGGACTGAGGCAGAGGATGTCACTGGAGACTAACCCATCTCCAACAGGGCACACAGAACTCTACAGTGATCCTGAGGTTGGTCACACACACCTTCTCTGTGGTGTGCCTCCTCTGCAGTTCTATCACAAGTTTTAAGTCATCAACCAGTGTTATGCCCCTTTTAATCTTGGCGACTCCATCACCCAACTATTATTTTTGAATCTGACATAACTTATATTATTCAGGTAACTTTAGATGCCACCTGGAAATTAATTACCAGAAACCAATTAGTACATGTTTTAAAATATAATAAGCTATTAAACAACTAGTTAAAAAGTGTTGCTGGGCTATAAGGTGTAGTGGCTCACTGCTGAAATCCTCACTACGAAGAGGCTGAGGAAGAAGGAACCCAAGTTTAAGACCAGCCTGGACAACTTAGCAAGACTTTGTCTCAAAAATAAATAAAATAGGCAATGAGTCTCCGAAGCTGAAGCTACGAATGCCGAAACGAGGCGTGGGCCAGGGGTGTGCTTAGAGCGGCAACCTTCTCCCTCTCTATCTCGTCTCCCTCCAACTGCACCATGTCAGATCCGCGATCCCCTCCTCCAGAGGAGGTTCTGCTTAGACTTTCCGAGGGTTTCACTTCCTATCTCAGGTGCCTCCCGAGTTCAGGATATCCACCTCCCTCCTCTCTGTCCTTCACATGTTGCTATATTGCCATGTCTGAGTGGCATTCCTCCGGGAGGTTCTCTCTCCGCTGCC
>PVLD010001184.1:149814-216450 GCA_004027595.1 Dinomys branickii
TGTAACCTGAGTAACAAAGATGAAGGTAACATTATGTAGGACAGCATCCAGAGCTAATTCCCTTCTATGTTCTCTATAATTCTGTATTTCCTCAGTCGTTTTTGTATTAGCAGAAATGAAGATAACTTTATATTATACAGCATCCAGTGCAAATTCCCTACTATCTTCTCTATAATTTGGTATTTCCTTTAATGTTTTTATGTTAACTAATGTGAAGATAACTATGTAATACAACATCCAGTGCTAATTCCCTACTATATTCTGTATAACTTTGTATTTTCTGTATTGTTTATGGCTTTTCTGGTTCATATGTCTCCATTCTTTTGTCTTTAAAATAAAATTTTAAATAAATAAATAAATAAATAAATAAATAAATAAAATAGGGGCTGGGGATATAGCTCAGTGGCATAAGTGCCTGTCTGGCAAGCACAAGGTCCTGAGTTTGATTCCTGATGCTGCAGTAAATAAATAAATAAACCAAGAAGGGGACATAAATAGGCGGTGCTTTTTTTTCTTTCTGAAAACAAGACCTTGTGGCTTTGTTATCCTCGCACACCTACTTTAAACAACTGTGTGACCACAGAGCCACCTATCTGGGCATCTTGTCTACCCCATTTGGTACTTAATCTCACCTTCGTGTCCTCTGATTGACATTTATCACCATGTATGCACGCTTTAGAGCTGAATGTGATCTTCCTGAAACCTACTCTGAATCTTTGTAGGGTGCAGCCAGATGCTTAGAAGGAAATGTGTCCACATAGGTGGCCGGCGCAGGCAGATGTCCCTGTCACTCACCTGTAACGCACCTGCTCCACTGTGTCATGGGTGAGCTTGCTCGTGATGTTCTGGCTGTGAGGATTACCTGGCAGGTTACAAAGACAAAGCTTTAAGGTCATTACTATGTTTTTTCCTTTCGTGTTCTTTCAAAATGCTCTCCCTCAGTTTCTCAAAAAGCTACCATATGACCCAGCAATTCCACTCCTAGGTATCTACCCCAGACAAATAGAAATATACGTCCATCCAGACTTACACACAAATGTTCACTGCAGCTCTATTTATAAAGTCAAATTCTAGAAACAATATAAATGCTCACTAACTGGGCAACAGACAGACAAAATACAATATATCCATATAATGGACAATGATTTGGTAATAAAAAAGAACAAACTACGGGCTATGCCATGAATGAACTTCAAAAATCTGCTAAGCAACAGACTTAGAGCACATGTTGTTGTGTAATTCCATTCATGTGAAATGCCCAGAAGGCACCTCCACTGTGCAGAGATGCTGAACCCAGTAGATTAGGGGCTGTGGTGACCGCAGGGACTAACTACGGGCCTCTGGGAGAGTAAAAGTGCTCCTGCTGATTTCTGGGGTGGTTGGACCAGTCAAAGTATGAAAAAACACTGAGTTGTATATTTGAAATAGGTGTCTTTCAGGATATGTAAAATATAATTCAATAAATTATGCTGGAGAGCCTCCTTTATTAAATAAGATGGGCCCACAAAAAGGGGTTTGGAGCTGGAAGTCAGCTCAGAGGCAACCAGGCAGGAGCCTTTTCTCTCAGTTCCCCTACCTGTGGCCAGAGGCTCTGTTCATTAACTCCAGAGAAACAAGGACGCAACCCCAGGAAACAGAGCCATGAATGCCACTTACATGGTTCCCCCGTGCTGCACCACCGTCCCCTCCATCACGCTGGCACTGTTCCCATAGAAACGCACCAAACTCCTCCACCAAATGTGTGAAGGGAACAGATCCTCAGCTTCCCACTCTAGAAACAAAAGGCTCCCAACCTTCCCGCCCCTTGGTGACTTCTATCCCCACACACACTCCTAACATCCCCTTATGCAACCCCCAAACCAAGTCTCAGCTACGAGCACAGCGCTGTGGCGGGGCCTGGCCCCGAATTTCCCAGGCGCAGGGCCACACGTGTATGTTCACACAGGCTTGGCCTTTCTCATTTTAGGATGTTTCCCTAGAGCACCCTGAAGGGTCGCACTGGATTTCTGGCCTAGGCAGTCACTGGCAATTCCCGTTCCACCTCAGCTAGTGACCGTGGGACTTGGTACTTGTCCTCGCTGCCTTTCTTCCCGGAGCGCGTTAGCCCTACTGAAAGCCCAAGCAGCCATCTCTCAGGCTAACAGCTTTACCAAGGTTGTGGTTCCTATCAGGGTTATAGAAGGAGAATAACAGGTTTCTCTACAAATCATAAAGTGAAGATAAAATTCCTAGTTGGCAGCTTCCCTGATGTTTTCCCCAGATTTATTTTCTTAAATTTTTAGTACACGTTTGTAGTGCATAATGACTGATTTATTGTGGAGGGTTGGTACATATGCATAAGACACCTTAATCCTTTTTTTCTTTTTCATTCCCCTACCACGCCCCTCCCTCCCTGCCCCTTCCATCTCTTGACCCCCCTTCCCATTCAAAAAAGCTTTATTTTCATTTTTTCTTCAGTTCTTTTCTTCATCTGCTTTTCTTCCTTTCCTTCCCCCTCCCTCCATCTCTTGTTCCCTTATCCATTTGCAAACGATTTCCCTACTTACCCATTATATAGTTATGGACACTGATATAGCTACATTTGATTTTCTGATGGAAGAGAAACCATGTGATATTTCAGTCTGTGTGTCTGACTTACTTCACATAACATTATGGTCTCAAGGTGCATCCATTCACCTATGAATGACTCAAACTGATCTTTCTTTATGCCACATAGTACTCCACTGTGTATGAATAGCCTCCATTCCTCTGTGGATGAACATATAAGCTATTTCCAAGATCTAGCTATTATGAATTGTGTTGCTACAGGCATGAGTACGCGAGCATCCCTAATGTGGTGACTTTAAGTCTTTAATTTTTTCCCCAGACTTAAAGTTCTCCTGGCTGCCCAGAGCTGAGGTTCAAACACCTTAGTGTGGCATAACAGGACTGGAGGCAGCTGGGCTGGGGAGGAGTAAGGGTTTGGGGTCTGCAGCCAGACTGCCTGGTAATCAGCCCCAGCTCCCTCAGCTCGCATACTTCCTGGCTGTGCAGCCTGGGGTGAGTTGCCCATGCTTTTACGTGCACACCTATAAATTAGGGTAATAGCAGAACCTACATTTCTTAGGTCATTGTGAGGGTGAACAAGGATCATACTTGGGAAGTGCTGGGGACAGTACCTGACACATGTAGTCAGTTGCTCATGAATAGTACTGATTGCTGTGATCATTGCCAAATATTACAGCTGCTATTATTTCAAACTCCTTTTCCAAGGTCAACCCCTGAACAGTTGTGCTGCTGATGAATGCGCTCAGTGATGGCCCATTGGCCCTAAAACACTGGCCAGGCTCTTCAGAGCATTTACAATGCCTTGCACAGGCCTGCCTCTCTCTGCCTGTCCCTCAACACCTCTCCCATACTCCTCTCTGTCCTTAGACCTCAGCTACTTGATCTTGTCTTGTGTTATTACCACTGCCTGTGTACCTTCTCCTCTTTCTTTCCTAGTGAATCCAGCCTTATCCTCTTGTCCTAGTGAATCTGGCTCATCCTCTGGTATCCACTTCACGCCCAATAAAGCTTTCCCTGACACATACACTGCCAACCCACTGTCAGTGCAGACACAGACTCCTATGGCCACATACCTTCAGGTCATAGATCTTCACACAGGTGGTGATTACATTTATTTGGGGATGCCTTGATTAAGATCTTGTCTTCTGGCACTAATCTGTACTCTCCAAGAAGAAAAGGATCATGTTTATTTTGCTTCCCTTACATCACTGTGCCCCTTATACCATAGTGTCTCAGTAAACATTTATGAGGTAAATGAATGAATGAATGAATGATGTTCATCCTGCTGCCCCACCCTCTCCACTGTGCAGAGTCACCCACAACATCAAATACAGCACCTTCAAACTTCTATGCCCTTCCTGAAACAGACTCCTTCTTCTGGAGTAATCTGTGCACCCCTGAGCTGGACCCTTCCATCCTGGCCCTGTGTAGGTGATACACAATGACCCTGGGCACTTGCCTGACCCCATCTGACATGAGGTTTATTCAGCTTTGTGTGCTCAATGTGACCTCCAGCTATCAATGCAACATCATTAAACACACACTTAGTGGCAGCATACACAGTAGTTGGCCAAAATCAGTTTGGATGTGGTATTTTTCTTACCATAAACATTTTCCATGAGATCCTTGGTAAAGTTTGTGAGCTGGCTTTGTGGGAACAAGGTGGCTCCTGCATGATCAAGGTAGACAGTTCCTGGAGGAAAAAATACCAAAAAAATAAAGCTGCAGGTTGTTTTGCACAAGTCTCCCAGACATTTTGCCTAAATCTGGTTGTATGAACCCATCCAGTGACCATTCAGCATTACACCGGGTCACTGATTCTCCTGAGCCACTGATGTGCTGTTTCTTATCTACGTTCAAGTGTGAACAATGAAGAACTGCACTTCTACTTGGGGAGCTGCAAAGCCCCAAGGGAGCCTTCCTGATTAACCAGTTCTCTTAAGATCCTGGAATTGCATCCCACACAGAGGCACCCAACAGATATTTGAAATAAACACTGATGCAACCATTTGCCACCATGACTCATTCATGTCCTGTTCTGGAGGTTCTGAGCCATTCCTTGATGGGTGAGCCCTGACTATTTTCCCACGCTGCTCCACAGCCCTCAAGCCTAGAACAGCTGTGAGACCTTTAGAGAAAGGAGATGCCTCTAGCCTATCTCTCGCAGGCAGAAATGCAAATTTAGATGATCAGGAGATGCCACGGTTTTCCAGACTGGCAGAAATCCAAAGGTTGGATGCCTTATGTGGGGGTAAGAGTAGGGGGCCACAGGCTGCTGGCGCATGGTTGGTAGGAGGGAGAATCATACAACTTCTTTGTGGAAAAGCCATTTGGAAATATCAGTCACATTTTGAATGCAGCTACTTCTTGACCTAGCAATCTCTCTCCTAGATATTTATTTTATAAATACCCATCCTTTTGTGAAATGACCTGTACTGTACTTAAGGATATTCAAGGTAACACTGTAATAGGAAAAATTTAAAACAAATGTCTGAGCTGGCATGGTTGTGCATGCCTATAATCCCAGTATTCAGGAGGTTGAGGCAGGAAGATCGCCATGAGTTCGAGGCCAGCCTGGGCTACATAAACAAGTTCAAGGTCAACATAGCAAGACCATGTCTCAAAAAAAGAAAACGAAGGTCTATCAACACATATTTAAAATAAAGAATTGTTACACACTCATCTGGGACTTTATACTACTAACATTGGATAAATCCTGAAATATTAAGTACATATAATGTCAATAGATACACTTATTTTTTATTCACTTAAACATAGTATTGTGTAAGATGAATTTAATTTTATAACAAATTTATTGATATGCAACCCACACACCATAAAATTCTTCACTTTAAAGGGTACAGTTTAGTGGTTTTTAGTTTATTTATAATGTTCTGCAACTATTGCCACTGTCCTATTTGATTGTTTTTATTTTGCAGTAGTAGGGATTGAACCCAGGGTCTTTGCACTGAGCTATATCCCCAACCCATACCCCTTTTCAAAATGTTTAGTTTTTGAAAAATTGCTAAGTTCCTTAGGCTGGGCTTACTTAAAGGTCCTCACGTGCTCAAAGGCAAAACTTTTTGTGAAGGTGATTGGATTATGAGGCTTGTAACTGACTTGCTGTCAGAGATGGGATCCAGTCAGAAGATGCAGGTCACTGAGGGTGTGGCCTGAAGGGGTCCTCTTCCTCCCATGTTCCTTCTCTTCACTTTGCTAACCAGCTACTGTGCCATGAGGTGCTTTTCCTCCAGCATGCCCCTGTGCCTTGCCAGCTGACTGTGAACTGAAACATGAGCCAAAGTCAACCTTTCTTTAAATTTCAGGTGTCTGGTATTCTGTCTCACAACAAGAAAATTACTAATGCAGATTTAGACACCAAGAGTGGAGTTGTTGCTATGACACAACCTGACCATGTGGCTCAAAATCCTTTGAAAGTGGTTTGTGGAAGGACTTCGGAGAGGTTTGGAGGTACTGGTTGGAAAAGCAGCCCTAGAATTCTGTCAGCCCATCTTGATGGAAGATTATGGTTGAAGCTCAGATGACTAAAATGCTGATAAAAAGATAGAGGGCACAGACCAGACTTAGGAGGTTTCAGTTGGGAACAAGGACCCCACTGGTGTTTGAATTTGAGCCCATGTATATCACGCTCTGGCAGAAAACTCATCTTCATTTTGCTCATGTCTTGAGACTTTGTGAGAGACTGAGGGTGGTGGACTAATTAATCTAGCAGAGTAAATTGCAAGGCAGCCCAGCATTCAGGTTATGGCATGGGTACGGCTGGAGGCTTTTAGCCAGCTCTACATTGAGAATCAAGAATAAATTTTACAGTTTTCAGTTTCACCAAAAAGGAAGCTCAGCTCCTATTAAAGCTGAGGTCAGTCCAGGTGTGGTGGCACAAGCCTGTAATCCCAGCACTGGGACTCTGAGGAGGAGGACTGCTTTGAGTTTGAGGCCAGCCTAAGCTATATGGTAAGTTTAAGGCCAGCCTAAACTACAAAGCAAGACAGTTTCTCCAAAAACAACAAAAAATTTTGGCCTCCAAAAAAAAAAAATCCTGGGGACTATAAATCTGAGGCAGAGCAAAGCTTGGTTGCTGAAAAGACTAGTATTAAAAGAAACCAAACTGTACATTGGGACAATACAAAGGGGACCTTGAGAAGAAGGGAGGAACCTGGAAGACCTCACCTTTTACACACTCAAGAGTAGAAAAGGTTGTTTGGAGGAAAGAGCCCCAGGGCATCTTGCTTAGAAATGACAGTTTAAGGAATTTGTTTCTGGTTTGGTTCCTTGCCCTCAGAGACCTCTGTAGCCATGACTGAGATTTCCTGGCTACTCGCTGTATGGCAAAAGACCTTGGCATCATTCATATGTTCCTGATTTTAAAGGCATGCAGAATGCAATAGTTACAGGCTCATAGAGGCTTTCACCCAAATTTCAGAAGGAGGCCTAGGCGGCCATTCAGTGTGCCCCTGGGAGGGCAGTGTGTGAAGCTGTGAGAGTGAAGAGGAAAGTACAGTGGAAACCCCAGGAAGTTGGGGACACACTTGGTCCAGTGCCTGGCACACAGAAATCATCCCACAGTTCCAGCTGTTAGTAGAAGCAGGCAGTCAAACCCAAAGCCAACTGGCATTAGATCTGTAAGAGAGAGAATTCCAGGGTGTCTTCGGGGTCATGTGCTGATATGGGTTAGATCTAAAATGCCACTAAGGTGGGCATGGTGGTGTACCTCTGTAATCCCAGCAGTTGGGTGGCTCAGGCAGGAGGACTGCCTTGAATTTCAGTTCCATATTACAAACTACAAACTTACAGTGAGTTCCAGCCCAGCCTGGACAACATAGCAAGACCTCATCTCAAAAAAAAAAAAAAAAAAAGTAAAATGCCCCTTAAAACCTCTTATATTCAGAGGCGAGGCTTCTGGAAGGTGACCAGATCAAGGGGTGCTATATTTATCAACGGATTAACACATGGACAATTCATAGCTGCATGCACTCTTAGGGGCTGGGTCTGGTTGGGCTGGGTCACCGAGGGTGTGAGCTGGAAGGGCGTGCTCTAGCCCAGAGTTCCTCTCTTCTCACTCTGCTGTCTGCCTGTCTTAGGTTGAGCCCCTTTCCTCCACCATGTCCTTCTGCCAGCCTTGGAGCCAACCAACCAGACCAAAGCTTCTAAAAACTGAGCCAAAACAAACCTCTGCTTTAAACTGTGGGTATCAGGTTTTTTGTCCAAGAGACAAGGCAAGTGACTAGTTGATGTCCTATCAATTGTCTGGTTCACACAGAGTAAGTGGTTATCAGTTAGTACCCTAAGGTTTCAAGAAGGCCTTGAGCTACATCTACATACTCAATGTACTCCCTTCACTAAAACAAGGAAACTCTCATCCACCTGGTTAAGTAACACATTTCAACATTTAAAGGTTAAGCACTTAATTATCCTAGAACCACAGCTTAACAGATAAATGCTCAAACTTGCAGAAAATCTTCAAGGAGCAATAGGGAAAAAGAGGAAAAGGCGATACAGTATTATTTTTGTTTGGTTGGCCGGTCTGTTCCTCCCTGCCATCTCTTCTATGAGTGAAAAAGTGAACTTGTTCCTAGACTCCTAGAGGGGTGGGAGGAGTGCCAGTTAGTTCTCAAAAGTCCTCTTCACCCATAATGTAGAGGAAATGCTGGGATTGCACTGTATCACTGAGGACACGCCTAACACGACAACAAATACAGCAGATGTGAAAGGGGTTCTGGAGGCCAGGCTGGAATCCTGGCTGCCAGGACTGTTTTGCACTTGAGAAGAAAAGTGCTATCTCCTGACAGACAAGAGTGAAATTAGGAGAGGCCCTGAGCAGGGCTACGTTTTACAGGGTAGGGCAGCCAGTGGTGGGTGTAAGGGATCAGAGCTGAGGGGATTTGGGAGATTAAGGAAGTGTTGTGCTGAAATAATAATTCATTAATGATACAAGTGCTGGGCTTTGCTTCAAAAGAATGGAGTAACTCCTCCCCTCTGCACCTGTGTGTCCAGAGCACCAGACTATTTCTGTGTGGTAGGAAATTTCCATAAGAAAGACGGGATGAGAGAGGCAGGAAAAGCAGAGGGGTGAGGGGCCCCCTCTCCAGCAGGTGATAATGCAGTAAGGCCCATCGGCGGCAGGGAAGAATAGGGAGGGCACAAAGAAATAGGTGAAGACCCGCTGCCTCCCTCCAGACTCCGTGCTTGAATACAGCTGAGAACTGCGCAAGCAGGAGACCACAGTCCACACCACCCCAGACGGGAAAAAGGTTACCCTTCAAAACATGGAGATATGACTCGAAGTGATGAACTCTGCTGAAAACTGAAACACTCACCAGTTTATCACAAGCAACAGATAAGTAAACTCAGGTGCCCTGGACCATGACTGCCCTCCTAACTTGCGACTCTTCCCTGACTACCCGCAGGCAGCTCTGAGGCTTCGTGAAGGAAGCCCCGACTCCGTCCCTTACACAGTGGAGTTGCGAACTTAAGGCAATGAGCCGGGTCTGCCACGGCCAGATCGAGCTTGATTTGAACTCAGTCAACAAGTTGTACTTTGAGGAACTAAAAGGCATCCTGTGATCCCTGTCTTCGAGTCCAGTTTACCTACAGGCTTGTCCTGTTCTGCACACTCAACTTACACAATTCGCTAATCTTCATGTCCCCCGGGGAGCTGGAGGTGGGAAGTGCTCGAAAGCACAGTTCCGTCCGCAAAAATGAGAAAAAGGAGGCTTCGAAAACGAAAGTTGCAAGTGGGTCATCCCACCAGAGCCTGGGGCGCGGTCTCGGAAGGGCCCTGCCGGGCGCAGCAGCCTGTCAGTCCCAACCCAGCGCGCCCCCGCAGGAGCTGTCCGCACCCCGCGCCCCGCTGCTGCGCTCGGTGGTGTCAGAGCATTGTGGCCAGCGGACACGCAGCATTTTGCAACCCCGGCTGCAGTGCGACCTTCAGAGTAGTCGTGTTTCCCCCCGGCAATAGGGGGTAGGAAAGGTGAAAAGAGACGAAGTCGGTCCTGCCCCCACTGGAAAACCTAGGGAACAGCAGTAGCAAGCGGTCTTGGGTTGCAGGAGAGACCCCAGGCAGCCGTGTCCAGGAAACGGACAGGTGGACACATCCCTCCTCGTCTTTCCATTCAAAACGCTCCCCGAACGACACGGTGCCGCTCCCACCCGGGGCAAAACACAAAGCTCCTTTCACGTTCACCCCGGGACCCGCGTCCGTCTCACCTGCCAGGCGGCCGAACTCGCTCTCGCGGAGCTCGCGCAGGCTGTAGCCGGGGACCAGGCGCGGCGCGCTTTGGTCCCAGCCCTGCGCGAAGGCCAGCAGCTCGGCCCCCGGCCCTGCCGACCCGCCGGCCATGGTCCACGCCTGCTCACCGAGCCGTCCAGCCCGGCCGACCCGGGAAGTGCGCGGCGCCGGCCCGGGCGACTCCGCCCCGGCTGCGCCTCCCCTGTGGCACCGTGGGCGGCGCCTCGCGGGACGGCCCGCTCGCTCGGGACGCGCTGACTCACGGAGTTTCGCTTCTGCCGCGCCTGTGCACACCTATGGCCGGGGACTCAAACGACCGTTTTTGTTGTCTTTGAACAAACTCCCAGTGAAGCCTACGGAAAGGCCCCCTGACACCTACATGGCGGAGTTCTCGCCTGTTTGTCACGGAAATGCTGGTGGAAGAAGCAGCGAGGGTCTTTCTGCTCTGCAAGCGCCTGGGACCTCAGCCACCACCGTGCAACCGTGCGACGGGGCACTTGCAAGGAGACTCAGCCTTGTCCGGTGCTGCGTCCCACTGGGCGTTGCTCTGAGTTTCTGAGAATGCGTCTGAGGGTGGAAAAGAAATCCATCCGAGATCCACAAGACTGCGCCCGTCGGAACCGGGAAGCTGCTAGGCCAAAAGGACCAGGGCGCCCCTGACTCCTCCTTCCGGCCGTGCCCTGTGCTCTTGCGGCCGGAGAGCCGCGTCTCAGGGCTCCGCTGAATCCCGCAAGCAGGGGCAGACCGAAAGCGCGGGCGGGCAGCGCGGACTGGGGCGGGACAGGGCCCCGCGCGAAATGGGGCCCAGTACTCGGAGGCGTGCGGGGGCTGAGGAGTGAGAGCGCGGCTCACGTGCGATCACAGGTGTTGGGCCCCCTGCACGGGAAGCGGTGCCAGGAGACCAGACACTGGGAGACCCCGGCGAGGCGCCCCGTACGGAAACAAACTACGGAGCGCCCTAGGTCGAGACAGCAAGTGCTGGGGAGGCGGTGGCAGGAGAGGTGGGCAGGATGGAGGTGGACACACCCCTCCTAGTCCTTCCATTGTGTGCAGCATGGAGGACCCCAGGAGCCTACCTCAGTGCGACGAGGTGGGAGGGTGCTTTACCCCAAGCTCGCAGCGGCAACGCCTCGGCGCAGGCGCTAACTGTGTGCAGCTGTGGCCCCGCAATAGCCCCACGAAGGTCCACGTGCCGTCCTGCCTGCCTCGCTGCCTGCTGCCTGCCTGTCAAAGGCGGGGCAGGAGTCTTGGGGAGGTGCAGTGGGGGCTTGCTCAGAGACGCAGGTGATGCACAAGTGATGGATTTCAGGAGGACTGGCTCAGGGTGACTAATTGGTACAAGAGCTGGAGACCTAGTGGACACAGAGAGAAGGGTCTGAGATACAGGAACATATTATGGGGCTTGGACAAAGTCGTGTAAATGTATTCATGCTCAGAACTCAAGCAGCTTTGGAGACACAGTCATATAGAGGGTTGTGAAACAGGCGGCTTAAGAGTTCAAGGAAGAAGCAGATCCCTGGCCACATTCCATGAGAATGTTGAGGTACACAGGGCAGAGTCAGAGGAGAGTACCTTGGTGGTGTTTGAGGCTGAGATGCCAGTTAGGAGAATAATAAACTTGCAGGTTAGGTGGTGTGTGGTGACCTAAGTGGAAACAGTTGTTATCTTGGTGTGGGTGGCAGCGGGTCAAGTCTTCCTCAAACAAAGAAGGGTAGAGGCTGCCCCACTGCCTAGCCTCAAAAGAGCTTTGCTTTCAGTCTTGCTGGAGAAGAGGGAGGTGGGTGGCTGCAGCGGTGATGGATCAAACTTCCTGCCAAATTGTCTGGACAGGTGGGTGTTTCCAAGAAGGCAGAATTCAGTTGGGAAAATGAAATTAACTTAAAATTTTAATGCACGCTTCCGTTACAAAGAAAACCTGTAGACCTACATATCCAGGCAGCTAGGAATCAGAAGAGGGCCCGCCCAGCAATGGAGCAGGTTTCTCTCCAAAACTTAGCAGTGTGTATTTTTGGAGGCAACTCAAGAGCTGCAGAAAGAAAAACCAGAAACCCCAGCAACTCCCACCCTTGGACTGAAATGAAATCTTTTCTATGAATAGGAATGAAAAGGGCAGCTGGAAATCATGACATGGTTGGGAACAAGGCTCCATTATATCTACATTCAAAATGTTCAAGACAACGAAACACCCACCAGCAGACCACAGGACTGAGGGTGGGAGACCCAGGGCAGTGATCTTCCTGAAGCTTTTTTCCAGGAGGTTCAGCTTCTCCTGTGTTCTTTTCTGAGCAGGTCCACTGGGCCAGGCCAGCCCTCCCGGTCCCTTCCTGGCTGACTCCTTCCTTCCTTCCTGCTCCTTTCCCCCTAAATCTTAACCACACAGGGAAAGGATCTGCTACCAGTTATTCAATTTACCAACTGGCAGATTATACTCAAGAACGCTTCCTCTTCCAGCCATCTACACTGCCAAGCTTACTCACTCATGAATTTAGCTAACATGTGGCAACACACTGCCCCAGATGCTTTGAACGAAACAAAAACCAGCTGGGCATAGTGGTGCACACCTGTAATCCCACTACTGAGTAGTCTGAGACAGTAGGATCTTTGTGAGTTCAAGACCAGCCTGGGCTACAAAGTGAGCTTGAGGCCAGCGTGAACTGCATAGCGAGACCCTGTCTCAAAAGGACCAAAAAAAAAAAAAAAAGACCAGCAATGCCCATTGTTCAGGTTCTGTTGACTTGTGTGGTGTGCTTGCATTAGTCGCCCATCTAGTATTCATTCCCTCCGATTTTACTTTGGAAAGCACCCAAGCAGAGCAGCCATACGGTCCAAGTGGGCTGCCCTGGCTTCAGCTTCAAAATAGATCATCTCCTGGCTCTTGTTATATCAGATGGGCAAGTCCAAGCCATTATATAGCTTTCTCCCGCCTGCTGTTACTAGTTTAGGGATAGTCCAATCAAAATAAAGTTGTAAACTCTGTGTTTAAACATTTTTCTTTTGATATAAGCAAGGAAATAAGTAATTGGGCTACTTGCATTCCTCTGCAACCATAAAAAAAAGCTGAC
The DNA here is from genome assembly GCA_004027595.1 of Dinomys branickii. Taxonomy (NCBI): domain Eukaryota; kingdom Metazoa; phylum Chordata; class Mammalia; order Rodentia; family Dinomyidae; genus Dinomys; species Dinomys branickii. The sequence continues at coordinate 162,670 of PVLD010001184.1, forward strand.
GTGGGGAGGACAGAATTGAAAGAACTGGAGAAAGAAACAACCCTGATCAAACTAAACCTGAAACCTGAACTACCACTTTCGTCAGTTATGTGACATGATAATCCTTTGTATCTATTTGAGATCAAATTTCTTATAACAGAAACATCTAACTGAAATAGCTGAAGACGTATACAAATGAAGATAGAATATACCAAATGCCACCTGGATGTCGGGGTGCAGGCCTATAACCCTCTCTGCTTGGGAGGCTGAGACAGAAGGACCATATGTTCAAGGCCTGCCTACACAACTTAGCAAGGCCTTGACTCAAAATAAAAAATAAAGACAGATATGGTGGCTCATGCCTGTCATCTAGCACTCTGAAAGGCCGAAGTGGTTACCATTCATGAAGTGAGATTACAATTTGTTCTCCTTTCTACCAGAATAAAGCACCCCAATTTCCACCGGACACAGGGCTGCCTGCAACAAAGGTTTCACTTCCAGCTTCTCTTCGTGCTGAGTATGGCCATAAAATTAAGTTCTGGCCAAAGAGATTAGGTGGAACCATGTAAAACTTCCAAGAAACATCCTTTAACCTAAGGGCAGGCCTCCCTCCTCTGTGCTGGTAATACAGAGACTGTGGCAGAAGGCCAAGCAGCTATTGTGGCAGATGGAAGCCACAGACAGTAAAAATTTTTTTTAAAGTTTTGGTCTGATTGGTCTGATCACATTGAGATGTTCCCTACCCGCCCTGATCTGTTTAAGTCTTTTTGAGAGAGAAATGCTCTTGTATAATCCAGGAAGAAAATGTTGCATTTTCTGTCACATATAACTGAACTAAAGCCAGAATGATACACTGGTAACTCCATGTACAGAGGGAAAGCTTGCTCTGAGTGAGCACCAGTGTGAGCCAGAATTCAAACCCACTTCTGATTCAAGTACAGTTTCTACCCCTTACCTAGATGGCTTTAAAAAACACAAAGAATTTGGTTAAGAGAAAAGGTAGAAGAGGAAATATCAGCAAAATCCAAAGCCCAAGAATAACAGTGGAAAGGCGGGGCTGGGCAGGCAGCAGCACTGGACAGAGGCTTTGTAGCCCTGGGTTTGAGTCTGTCGTGTGGGCAGTCCATGGTCATCCACTTGCAGAGTCCCTCCAGGGCAGCTTTTGCTGAGCTTGCATCCCCGGAGGATGGGTCTCTAACAAAGAATAGCCTCTCTAATTCTAGGGTCTTTGTGCCTTGGTTCTGGGTTCCAGGCTTCTGGGTCCCCCAACTGTGGGGCTCAGAGTCAAGTAGCCACTAATCAAGTTCTCTCTCCCGACCTCAGCCTCACGGTCTGTCATGCTGTTCTGTTTCAAGCACTTCAGAAGGCGCCACACTGAACTATCCATTATGTGTTGGAAGGGAAAGAGATCCCTTACAAGGTAATACCTTTTGTATTTCACTTACAGATAGGTGCATTCATTCTTTCTTTCATTTAAAAACTCTTTTATAGGGAAATTAAACATATTTTAAAAAGAGTATAAAGTCAGATTCAAGATACCTTTTCTTTGTTTTGTGTTGTTTTGTTTCGGAGACAGTCTCTCTATGTAGTCTGCTCTTCCCATGCAGGGAGTTCTGTCTCAGGGAGAAGGCACCACCAGGTACCTCCTTCCTATTCAGTGACGTTGCTCTCTTCACTCTCCCCACAGGCTTTAATTCTCACTTTGGATCCTCTCGGTGCTATATTACAGTGCCTGGTGGCAACTCTCAGGGAGGCTCTTTCTCTGCTGCTTACCACTCTGCCATCTTCCCGGAAGTCTCTATGTAGTTTTACTGGCCTTGAACCTGCTATGTAGCCCTGGCTGGCTTATACTTTCAGCCCTCTTGCCTCAGCTTCCCAAGTGCCATGCCTAGTCAACTTCAGAATATCTCACTTTGTTCTGCCCCGTATTTCCCAAATGTATTTTACTTCCACTTAAAAAAAAAAAAAAAACATACTAATTAACATTCTGGGAAATGGTGTTTCTTGAAACAGTTTTAAAGATTGTGGTAAAGTAAATATAATATTTATCATCTTAAATACCAAATGTACACTTCAGTATATTCACACTGCTGTACTGTACAATCTCTAGAACTTTTCATCTTGGAAAACTGAAATCCACCAAACAGTTCAACCATCTCCTCCTCCCCCAGCCTCTAGCCACTACCATTTTACTCTATATTACACTTGGTATCCAAGATAACTCAGATAAGGGGAATCATACAGTATTCATCTTTTTAATACTATCTGCTATAAACATAAATATGTGCAGGGTATTACCAGTTGAAATTTGGTTTACGTTTAAAAATCCTTTTGACCAAATGAATTACATTGTATTTAATTTAAATATTTCCCTTTCACTCTTGTTGAATTTTGCAATCCTCCTAGGGGAGGGGAGAGTTTATATGGCATTAAACTTAGAAAGTAGGGGGCTGGGGATATAGCTCAGTGGAATAAGCATCCACCTAGCAAGCACAGGGTCCTGAGTTCGATCCCCAGTACTGCCAAAAAAAAAGTGATAAACTTAGAAAGTAAATAAAAACTATCATATTCTGAAGCAGTCTCAGCCTTTCTAAAATATTTAACATATACTTCCTATCTTGTCATCTTTAAATTACTTATAATTCCTAATAAAGTGATGCTATTTAGTTGTACATATTTTTTAAGGAAATAATTACAAGAAAAATGAGTCTGCACATATTTCATAGAGATATAATTTTCCCTTTGATATTTTTGGTTCATGGTTGATTGAACCTATACTTGTGGATACAGAGGGCCAACAGTATGTTGATCTAATATTTTAGATATATTGTATTAAAATAAATTTCACGTTTCCTTTTATTATATGGCTGCAAAAAGTTTTTAAGTTATAGATACAGTTCATACTGTATTTCTCTTGGACTAGGGAAATATTGCATAGCCTGTATTGTGTGGAGACCTCCATCTAGAAAACATGACTAAACTTCTTTTGAAGGAAATACCATGTTACACAATGGATAAACTCCCATTGCTTTTAAAAATGGCTCATCACATATTTTAGGTCCTTCTTGCCTTGAACAAAGAATTGAATGAGACAAGCCAAAATCAAGAAGGTTTGAAAAATGGCAGGTGAGGAAGAAACTGTCTCTGGGGAGCATACTTGGGCTGAACAAGAGGAAAAGAGAACAAAAATAAAAATACACCCTGGTCTGGAAAACACAGGCTGGGCTATTGTGAAGAGTCCCAGTGGCAGGTTCTTCATGGAGTTCTGTCTCTTTTATGTCATCTACGGGGTCCTGAGAGGTAGAGCAGTGTAGATCCTGAGGTCCCACCATGCCCCTTCTCCCTGCAGCCTAAGCCATGCCCTATCTCCTATCTCACCACCAAGAAAGCCTTCACCTGCTTTCTTTCAATGTATTCAATTTGCCAGATGACTCACATCCCAAAAGGACTAATGCAAGCTCAGTCGTGTTTAGCTTCAATGCCCAGATAGTCTGTTTTTAATGAACTCCTAAAAGCAGAACCCATGTACCTGTAAAGAAAAAGCTCTTTCTGCTTCCTTTTGAGCAACTCTCCTCTGCCGTGCACCTCCGCCTTTGTAGGACAAAGGGGTCTGAAAACAAAGAAAGGCTTTAGTGCGTTTTCTGGCTAATCCTGACTAGAAAACATTAAAGCTTCACTGGAGAAAGCAATTAACAAGAAGGGAGGTGGACAAACAGAGCACAGAGGATGGGATGCAAGGTGCTAGAAATCAAAGTAGCCACCCATTACCCACCTCCAATAAAGCTGGGGCAGCCACTTAAAAGAAAAAACGCATGCTTATATATCATGTAAATATACAATATACAAATATATATAATATACAAATATGATACAGATCTAGATATGGATATCCCCACTCCAAGTCACTATATTAGTGCACTAGCCCCCTTACCTGCTAATGCAACCTTGTATGTAAGGTCCTTTTTAACAAACCCATAAATTCTAAAGATTCTGACAGGTTTATTTATGAATATGCACATAGATGAAGGAGTAGGAGGTGAGGGGTATTGGGGCCTGGGATTCATCTATGATAGCACAGGAGCCAATCAGATTATGACAAATTCCAGGTAGCAGAAAAGGCCCTTGAGTGCCCATTAAAGCAGCCAGAGCAAAAGGGCCCACAGTGTTTTTTTCTGCCTGTAGACCCCCTACTCTCTCTCACAGGGTAGCTCTTTCCCCTTTTCCTCCTTTCATGCAAATAAAGTTTTTGTTCTCACTTCTAAACCTTGTATTTCTAATTCTTTATTGACATGTTTGCCATATCCGATTGGCTGCAGTGTTAATGTGGTGTGCAAACACCCCCCACCACCACCCGGGCACACCACCTCCAAGCCAGCGGATTATGAGCTGAAATGTGAGTCAAAATAAACATCTCCTCTTAAATAAGAGTTGGGTATTGTGTCCTGGCAACAACAAAAGTAACTGCTTTAGCTATTTTTCCCTCATTGCTGAAACAAAATACTCCACACCCAATTTAAAAAGGAAAAGTTTTATTTAGCTCAGTTTGTGGAGGTTTTAGTCCCTATTTGACTGGCTCCAAGGCACATGGCAAAGAACAACAGTTCATGGCAGCAGGAAAACAACAAAAGCAAGAAGAGCAAAAGGGAGGAGCACACGAGCCAGCCTCTTTCCCTCCCTTGTATTGTACGCAGGCTCCCCACACCCATAATCCCAGCACTGGGCCATGGATCAATCACAAACTCAAGAAGCCCTCCCCATGACTGCAAGAGGCTTTGGGGGAACATCTAGACACAAACCGTAAGTGACGAAGACAGATGTTGGTACCTGATTGGGGGGCTGTTCTCACTACTTGATTTTGGAACTGGTTCTTGGCATGAGTTTGAAAAGGTTTGAAGAAAAAAAGCTAGAATGAGGTAAATCAAGCTTGATGGGGAATTCCGGTCAGTCAGAAGACCTGAATGCTCAGAGAAATGCAGATGGTAAAGGCCAGGCTCAGGAGGCTTCAGCCGGGAACAAGGGCTGCACTGGCAGTTGGACTCCAGGTCTAATACTCTGGCAGAAAATTTGTCAACATTCTGCTCACATCCTGGAACTTCAGTGTTCAGGATAAATGTTTTGGATGCTTTTAGCCAGGTGTATAGCGAAAATCAAAAGCAAAAGGCTTATTTTAAGTTACCAGTTTGGCTGGGAATGGTGGTGCACATCTGTAATCCCAGCACTCAGGAGACTGTGGCAGGAGGATCGTTGCAAGTTCGAGACCAGCCTGGGCTACAAAGTGAGCTCAAGGCCAGCCTGATCTGCACAGTGAAACCCTGTCTCAAAAAGGCATAAAAAATTGAAAAAATAGAAGTTACCAGTGCTGTCCGGAAGGAAGGGCCCACTAGGATTCCAAGAGCTTGGCTGCGGGAGATCAGCATTAAAAGAAAGCCAAGTATTTTGCATCCAGACAATAGGAAAAATGGCTTCAGAGTAAGGGGTCAAGTCAGTTACCACACTGTGTGCAGTATGCGTATTTATAAAGAATGATAAAGACTTAATGATCTTGGCTTTTTCTCTCTTTATTTTCTGTGTTCACCCTCTGAGATATCCCAAAGGGATGCTATGGTTTGCACATGCTTTGAGTGTGTCAAAAGGATCCTATGGTTTGCACATACTTTGAGTGTGTCCCCCACACTTTGAGTGTGTCCCCCACATGTTCATGTGCTGGACAGTGACAGCGATCATGAGAGGTGGAAGCATTTTTAAGAGGCAGGAGCTAGGGAGAGGCAATTAAGTCTCTAAGGAATAAAGCTTTTAGAACACAAGTATATTCTTGTTGGAGCGCACTCTCATTAAAGTGGGCTGTGACAAGCAAGTCCAACACCTCCCCTGAATCTCTCTTGCTTCCTATCTCAACGTGAGACCTTCTTCCTCCCCCACTTGCTCCCATCATAATCCTACTGGCCCGAGGTCCTCACCAGTGCCCAGAAGATATTGGGCTATGCTCTTGGACCAATGGGAGCTAAACAAAGCTCTCTTGTTTAGAAATTAATTAGCCACAGATATTTGTTACAGCAACATAAAACAGACCAAGAGAGGGAAGTGAAAAGTTTCAAAATTGCACCATCAGCAACTTTGGTCATGAAGAAAGAATAGCTGTTCTTAATCTGAGACACACAGAGGGAGGTCCAAGCACCTCTGAAACTGAGAGCAGAGTTCTGGGTATGTGTGCATATACTACCTAATAAGTGATAAGGGTCTATAGCTCTCACTAGATTTTAAGGGTCTAGAGATCCTAGACCCTTGAAGAATACTATTGAGTTCAAAAATGAAACGACTCAATTATGAAGGTAAAGATGATGTATTTACATAATAAACACTTTAAGAAGCAGTGACTAAAAGTACATAGTTATTAAGTCCATCACAGTGCACATCTGTTAACTCTGTATATCTTCACAGTGTGATCTTCACCACAGCTTGCAAAATGTAACCACTCAGCACCTTCTCCTTTACTCTGTTCAGCTTTCCCACTGCACTTCTTCCAGCATAATTTTCTGATAGCAAGTGTATGACTTTGGCTAAAACCAAGATAGAAGAATCATAAAATTAATGTATACCATGACTACAAAGTTTTTTACCGGCTGTTCACTTACATATTAATTTATACAGTTCTACTATTAATGTTATAAACACAAATAGAGGTTAAAACCTGAAAATTAAAACGTACAGGTTTTTAATACCACCACTAATATCTTGGCAATTTTATTTTAACTTGAAAAATATCTTACTGTATTTACTTTTAAAATGCTCAGACTAGGATTGGGACTGTGGCTCAGTGGTGGAGTACTTATCTACCATGTGCAAGGCCCTCGGTTCAATCTTCAGTACTAGACAAAAGAAAAAGAGTCAAACATCTTAATGATCAGTAGAATTCATAAAATGACTATTAAGGTCAGACAATACTGAAGAAATTCTTCTTTAAAGAATTTCAATTCTGCAATAGATTACTAGGATTATTTTTTTGACATTCCTGTGAGATGGGTGGACTTTTACTCATATTTTTATTGCTGTGTAAAGAAAAGATAATGAAAGACTTAACAAACTACATACCAAGAGTCTTGGTCTTTAGTGGACCTGCACTGAGCAAGACAATCATATTAACGCTGCCTATTACCCTGAGTCCCTACAAGGGCAGACCTAGAAAACTACCAAACACAAGTGTCTACGAAAACAGAACATCTTCTACATATTTCACCTGCAAAGTAGATCCCCAAATGAACAAGGAATGAAGTGAGACATCTAAGTAGATTTTAGAACAGTAAGCCCTGAAAACGCTACCAGTGCACATAAATTAAAACGTCAGAGGCTGCCTGGCGTGGTGGTGAATGCCCGTAATCCCAGCACTGGGGAGGCTGAGGCAGGAGGATCGTTGAGAGTTCAAGACCAGCCTGGGCTACAAAGTGAGCTCAAGGCCAGCCTGAACTGCCTAGCAAGAACCAAAGCAAAACAAAACAAAAATAAATAAATAGATGTGTCAGATGCTGACAGTCCCTGTCACCAGATGCAGTTGCAGGATACAAAGTAAGAATGAAGTATAAATCTGAAGTAATGGAAGACATTACTATGCAACCACATGCCTGTGATCCCTTGCAAGTGGTCAGTCCATCAGTGCTGCTCTGACACAATGTTTTCTGAAAATCTGCTACAGGATATGCTTCCTTATGATGCAGACTGTGGCTTCAGCACCTCTTAAGGAGAGCTCATCTTCCTTTGAGGATGATTTGATTACTGAAAGCAGCCCAGAGTGGTTTGGAGGTGAGCTTTAGAAATAGTGAATGGCAGGAAAGCTTAAATATGAATGGTGAGCTTTTTGTAAAAAAGCAAAGAATAAAAATATTACAGCTCTTTCACTTCATTAAAAGAATGATTGGAAGTAGTGACATCACTGAAACAAACATAGTTCTTCCCAAAGGAGTTGAGGGTCAGTATTTCTTTGGTTATATAAAGGTTTTTTGTTTTTGTTTTTCTAGTATTTTCTTTTTTTTAAATTTTTTGAGACAGGGTCTCGCTATGTAGCCCAGGTTTGCCTTGAATTCACAGCAAACCTCCTACCTCAGCCTCCTGAGACCTGGGATTGTGGGCATGCAACATCACGCCCAGCCTGGTATTTTTCTTTAAATTTAGCACGCTAACACATCCCATTGAAAGATATGAAGGGCTAGGGATATAGGTCAGTGGCGGAGTGCCCTGGGTTCCAGCTCTGGTAGCACAAAAATACACAAATCAAAATAAAGTAAAATAAATAAGAGTTTAAGAAGCCAACATAAAACTGTGAATTTCATTGCAGTGAAAACTAGAAATCTGGTAATAGGAATATCAGATATATAAATAATATAATGTGTAATAGCACCTTGCAAGTCCTAAGTCACTGTAATGCTGAAAAAAACCCTCAAAACTAAAAACTCAAATTCTTCTATGTCCTTTTCTTAGGCTTTCTAAGGGGCTTCCTGCCAACGTCCTACATGGGACCAGAGAAGTGGTTTGGGTACCAGGTCAGAGATACAGCAAGGAAAGAAAAAGAGAAGCTCAGGACAGAGGTGCCTAGGAAGAGAGAAAATGTCAAATGCTTATAATAGGGAATTTCAGTGAGACACTTCCTGCTTGAACAAACCCTTCCCAGTGCAGATACTTGACAAAGACTTGCATGAGACATTGTTTTTGGCTCCAGACCTCCAGTTGGACTTGTGGAAAACATTGTTGTGGGATCTGGGTCTTCAGCTGGACTTGTACATGACCTTGTCATGAGATCCAGGCTCTCAGCTGGATTCTTTTGGTCTCTAGTGTGTGCAAAGATCTCCTGTGCTCTTTTGCATTTGACTCTTTGGGTGAATATCATTAAATAATCCTAAAATTATGTGTTCTGTATTAAATTGTTTCCCTTATAAACCCTGACTATAATAAAATTTGTACCAGGAGAGTGGGGTCATTGGTGTGATAGTGCCTGCCCATGTGGATTAAGAGCCTTGGGAATTAATTTACAAAGGTTTTGAAAGACTGGCCAGAGGTAGCCTCCCTATGCTGTAAACTATATTGGAGACTCTGGTCAGAGTCTGGAAAATCAGAGCACTGGTGGAAATGCTGCCAGTTAGGATAAAGCTCAGGAGGCGTCTAATGAGAAGGACTACACTGGCTGCTGGATTCCAGGTGGTGTATGTTGTGCTTTAGCAGGAAGCTTGTCTACGTTTTGCTTATGTTTAGAGAGACTGCCAGGGTGGCAGAAAAATTTCACTGCAGTCTACTATTGAGATAGTGGCATAGTTACTACTGACAGCTTTTGCCAGATCTAAGTTTGAAATTAAGAGCGAAGAGCCAGCAAGGTGATTTGGAGTATTTGGCCAGAAGTAGGCTCCAGTGGAACTATGGATTGCAAGGATGAAACAGGAGAACACATTTGTTAAGAAGGAACAGGACAATGGAACTATAAACTGAAGTCTCTCACCTAAAGGAAAGAACTTATTTAAAATGCAGGTGATTCCTGTTTCTTAGTGTTGCCATGCCATTATTAAAAGTTAGTGGGAGGAGCAGGGCATGGTAGCACATGCCAGTAATCTGAGCACTCAGGGGGCCGAGGCAGGAGGATTGCTACGGGTTCAAAACCAGCCTAGGCCACATAGTGAGTTCAAGGCCAGTCTGAACTACATAGGGAGACCTTGTCTCAAAAAACACAAATTAATGACAGGACTGAGGTTGTAGCTCAGCAGCACAGTGCCTGCCTAGCAAGTACAAGGGCCGATTTCAACTTCCAGTTCAAAAAAAAAAAAAAAAGTTTTTAAAATATGATTTTTAATATAGTTTTTAGGTATGTTTGTAGTCACATTAGTCAAAATATTCTGGTTTTAACCTTGAATTTTGATCACCCTTTGGATATTTTGCTTTTAGTGCAGAAATTAGTGCAATAAGAATTGTATATATGTAATTGTTACATTAATGTAAGTCTGAATAGACGAAGACATGTTAACTCTTCACAAATCTGCCACTTAAGGCTATGGTTTAAGAAAGTATGTCTGGTTACCACGGTGACCAGGGGAGGGTTGTGATGGATTAACAAATGGTCATCTTATAACACCCAGCTGAACTGAATCAGCGTGGCGCTGAGTGTGGAAAGCCCACCCTAGGATTGTTGCCAATAGCATAAAAAGAGAACTGGAGGGGAAGATGGTGTGCTGTTGATTCTCCTGGAGAAGCTTGTTGTGCTGGTCTTCCTGATGTGAACTCAGTTGCTCTCATCATCCGAGGAGCTCAGGGCCTTCTTGTCACCAAGGATGGCTGCGATTCACTTTGGGGGAGCTCTGGTCCTTACTTTGAGCATTGCTTCCTGGCTCTGGAAGGGAAGATGGTGTGCTGCTGATTCTCCTGGAAAAGTTTGTTGTGCTGGTTTTCCTGACATGAACTTGGCTGTTATCATCACTGGAAGAGCTTGAGACCTCACTGTTGCTGAGGATGGCTGCAGTACTTTTCGGGGAGCTCTGGTCCTTACTTTGAGTGTTGCTTCCTGGCTCCAGTACAGATTCTTCAGGCTGCAATACAGATCCTTCATCCCACTGGTGCAGACTTTCTAGCTTCTACCACTGACGTTTGGGCCTTCCCAGTGCAGATCCTTGATAGAGATTTGCATGAGACTTTGTGGGCTCTAGGTCTTCAGCTGGACTGGACTTGTGCAGGATACTGCTGTGAGATCCAGGTCCTCAGCTGGATTCTTTAGGTCTCCACTGTGTGGACAGATCTCATGCAGTCTTTTGCATCTGACTCTTTGGGTGAATATTACAAAATCCTATAAACTATGTGTCCCATACTAAATTGTTTCCCTTGTAAACCCTGACTACAACAGAAGCCATAACAACTGCAGTAATAAAGGCAGAATCTCACTTTAATAAATGTAAGGAATACTAAAATGCTTGGCCAATATGGAGATAAACTCCACTGGATGAATACCTTGTAAATGACAAATGTGCTATTAAGTCATTCACTGTCATCATACTATCACTTACAGCTGTATCTGAAATTGTATTTGGAATAGTACAGATATATGAAGGCTGAAGAAGCCTAAAAAATGTGACACACAATGACATTAGCAAAGTATTGAAAGTTTAGACATTTTAATGACACAGCACCTGCCCAGCAAGCTCAAGGCCATGAGTTCAATTCTCTGTGCCAAAATAAATTAAAAAAATAAAATGACCTCTGCAGCCTAGGTGCCTGGGTGTGTGGAGGAGGCTACAAACAGCAGGTTTGTGAGCTCACGGCGAAGGCCATGCCCAGGGCACGAGGCTCAGGTAGCCCTTGGCTGAAAGCTATTCTGTTGGCTTTGAGGGCAACCTGACACTTTGCTCCATTAGGGGATCTGACACAGTGAATTTCAAGAGTCATCCCTTAGTAGTGTCACACACAGAGATTTCTGTCCCTGTCACATGAAAATGTGATATAAAAATTGCTACTAAAGAGCCTGTCATTTTTACTTACTCTGGTGGAAGCAAAAAAAGCAAGGAAATACCTTTGGTTTGTTTCTATACAGTGAATCCAGTCATTTATCTCTGGAACTTGATGAGTCTTTTTCCAGGTATAGATGCAAATCTTTCCGCACTCTAATCCAACTGCTACCACGTACCTGTTTGTAAGGAAGGAGAATGACTACAATTAATTTAGCCTGAATTTCTGTTACCTCCATCATCACTCTAAGGTAGTTCTTCACAGTGTCCCAACAGTCCCTGGCGGTACGCTGTGTTGCTCTACTGTGTCCTCAGGAGCCTTATCTCCAAGAGGTTGCACACAGGAGCCGTTATTTTCCAGGCTGGCTTGAGGGACCCCTGTTCCATTAACGATGCTTATTACAGGAAAAGGACTACAGTCCTATAGGTGTGAAATTAACAACCTCCCCACCCACACTTCTAATATGTATTTCACTAATCTGATCTACTGAGTTCTATCAATCAAGGTAAAAATTTCTTATGAGAAACATTAAGCACTTTGAAAACAATAGTAACTTACAAGCAACAAGAACACATGAATTAAAGTAACTGAGAAAGCAAGTGGTCATCTTAAATGAAACATAAAACCAAGCCCCACGCAGAGACTAACCGTTGGGAAGGGTTAAGCACCGGGCAGACACTGACAGCTGTCACAGCCCTGCCTACATCCAGAACTGAGGAGCAGGGGCCAATGCTGTGCTCAATGGAGTCATCACTGGGGTCACACTTGCCCCATACCACCACCTAACAAAGAGAGCACACTTGTAAAGCTTCCTTTTGGAGAAGTTTTTAGGTGGTGTATTAAGAGAGTTCCAATAGACAGTGAAAAATATCTACTCTGATATATAAAAACCTGCATTTACATTTGTGTATGGCATCCCAGAACTTTGGAGCACTCCAAGCGCCACAGAGAAGCCACAGTGTGGCACACACCAGTCTCTTGAGACCTCAACTACCAACATATGATGGACCGCAGATGGACCGTGACCACCCGGAGATCATGAGCACATCCAGTATTGCTTTATACTCACAAACCAATTGTAATTCACTGAAATTACATCCATCACATTCTTACTAAAAACTATCACAATATTTATGGAGGCAGACCAATCAAGCTAGAGACCAATCAAATCTCTAGCTTTGCTTCTACCCTGCTCACTGCTCAGGGAACTCACCTATTAGGAGAATCTACCCTTAATATTACCTTATGACACACACACACAAAAAAAATATATTACCTTATGAAATGAGGTTTTCCTGAAAGTTCATCCCTCAAGGGTTTGTGACTGATCACACAGAAAAGGAGAGGAAAGTGAAATAGGAAACAGGTGCAAGGTTCTGAGTAGAAAGCTCCAACCAATCAAGCACAGACACATTTCTGACAATGTTGAAAGGTGTCTATTCAGCTTCAGCCCTGATACATCTCTGAGCGCCGTGGTCCTGCTGCTTTCTACCAGCTATGACTGGGAAAAGCAGAAGGAGTCCTACTTCATCAGCACCCAGCTCAGTATAAGCAAAAACATGAGGAAAGAAATGAATAGGCATCACTGCAGTGTTTAACCTGAGTGGAACTATACCCCCACCAGCCCTCTGCTGCAGTAATTTGTACCACATCTATGACTGGGGAGAGAAAAAGAAATGCTAAATTGTTTCAAGGGCTTCCTCAGCCTCACGCCCTACTGGTCTGTAGGAACTACAGAAAAAGGAGAGGTTGAACACAGGATATTTAAAGAGCATGGAAATGGAAGAACAGGCCAGGTAGATATTTCACAGAGAATTACAGTGAAGGTCATATTTGAGAACATATAGCTAACTTGGTTTTTTTAATTCAAATTTAGGTCACACTCTCGGCTTCCAGTCTACTACTGAGTAAAAAGGTCATTAGCAAAAGTTACAGATAAATATTTAAGTTCATGAAAGTATAAATCAGAAAAGTAGAAATTATTTTTCTCCTTATGTTCCCTCCTCCCCTCCAAGTTTCTTAATTTTCGCTCACTTATTGCTTGCTTTCGTGGGGCTATCTGATGAAGGGAATGTGTCTGAAAGGTTTTCTCAGTATATTGCTTTTTTTAGAGAAATATATCTACAGAATTTAACAAGTGTTTGTTTTTTTTTAAAAAGCCTTTTTAAAGTATGTATATGAAAAAGAGAAGGAATTTCATGGATTTTTAAAACTTGTGTAAAGCAGAATAATGTAATTTTTTATTCCATCATTATCTACAGAAATGTTATATTTGCATAAATATTAAATTTAAAGAAAATTACCTTTTTATCTCGACTCCCAGTGAAGAAATACTTGCTGTCAGGACTCCAATCGCAAGACCAAATAATCCTACTGTGCACAGAAGTGACTTTGTTGGTGAAGGCAAACAGACTGAAAATTGGATCTGAAAAAAAAATATGTACATACATCGCAGAAAGGTGCTTTTTACTTGTGAAAAAACTCTGTTTATGTGACAAAGACCTCAGGAGACTGAGTAATCAATTTATATATGCTCCGACTGAGGCCAGGCAATTGACCTCTCTCCAGAAAGCTGTGGGCACGTAGTAAATTTGGGGGCTATTTTTATATTTTTTTGGTCACTCTCGTGGCTGATGACAAACATCTCCCAGTAAACTAAAGGTTCAATTTATGACATGGAAGAAGCCTGAAGCAATTTAACCTTACTCTGGAAGTAGCCAGATTTGCATACTGGGCTATGCAAAATAGATTAATGGACTGCTAAATTTTAGAAAGGAAAAACATTTTTTAAGAAGTATTTTCCTGCTAAGCATGCTAGCACATGCCTGTAATCCCAGCAGTTGGGAGGCTGAGGCAGGAGGATTACCATGAGTACAAGCCCAGCTGGGGCTACATAGTGAATTCAAGGCCAACCTGAACTATACAGTTTGACCCTATCTCAAAAATAAAAACAAAGAAGAAAAAAAAGAAAGAGAAAGAAAGAAAGGGAGAGAGAGAGAGAGAGACAGAAACCAAGACATATTTTCCTCACAGGAGTTCAATATAAAGTAACTTCTATGCCTTATATGGACTAAACCTAAAACACATAACTGCTTTACTAGCACTATTATTAATAGCACATTAACTTCTAAAAAATACATGCTAGGAAACCACTAGTGATGCAGAAGAAAATACTAATGTTCTTCAACTTACAACAGTATTCATCCTGATAAATCCACAGTAACTTAAAAATATTACGTAAAAAAATGCACTCAATACACCCACCCTACCAAACATCACAGCCCAGCCACACAGCACACCGTAGAGTACCAAATGGTTCTCTTGATGAGCATGTGAAGCTGCAATTTGCTATCACGGCCCAGCATCAGACTCCATATATGGCCAGCACAGGAAACAACCAAAATTCAAAATCTGAAGTACAAATACATATGACTTTTGTACCATCATGAAGTAAAAAAAAAAAACCCTAGGTCGAACCATCACGAGTCAGGTACCATCTATAATCTATTCTAACACACACTAGTGTGTGAGTTCTATAGTTCCTATTCTCTGAAATTTAATAAAGGATTAGAAATATCGCAACTTCAAACTGTATGAAAGTCGTATGAAAGGAAAGGCTTTGTCTTCATCCTGTTATCTATTTCCCTTAACCCAATAACTGCTTAACGTGGACACAATGTACATAACTATTCCACTGATAATCTTCCCAATCAGAGGTTGCTTTACTGGGCCAGTATGGTGGCACACACCTGTAATCACACAACCTGGGAGGCTGATGCACAATGATCCCTGTGAATTCAAGGCCAGCCTATACTACAAAGCAAGATTCTGTTTCAAAAAAATCAAAAAAAGAAGTTGCTTTACCAAACTCAGGTGAGACTACATCTTGCTTTTTCCACAGGGACCAGGTTCGGTCTCTGGAAACAGCAAGTAAGAACTTGTCATCAGGCGAGAAGGCCATCTGTGTGACAGTGAGACTGTGGAACACTAAATTCTGCACCTGTTTCCAGGACACCGTGTTCCAAAGGATGACAGCTGCATGCTCTTTTTTAGCTGCCTGCAGGACAGAGATGAAACAACGATATTATTTAAATAGAAATAAACCAAAAAAGGAAACACTTTTAAAAATAAGATACTGTTCAATTGTAAAAAATGCCAAGTTTGCGTATCATTTTTTAATGGACTAGTAAGCTGTAGTGGTATATACCTGTAATACTTGCACTCTGGAAGGTTGAGGCAGGAGGATCACACATTCAAATCGCTGCCTCGGCAATTTAGTGATTTAATGAGTTTGTCTCAAAATAAAAAAGGGATGGAGGTATAATTCAGTGTGAAAGTCCTTGGTTCAATCCCCAGTAAGGCGAGCGTGCAACACACACACACACACACACACACACACACACACACACACACACAAATGATAATACATAAGTTAAAAATTATTCCATGTAATTTATAAACAAAAACAGGAGATAGAAGAAAGTAAAATAAATGACAAAATTTTAACATCTGCTCCTGATAAACTGTGAAAAGTAGAAGCTGTATAGCATTTCTGCAACCAGAGAAAAAACGCATGAATGGGCGAGGGACATAGGTCAGTAGCACAGCGCCTGCCTGGCAAGTGCAAGGTCCTGAGTTTGATTCCTGGTACAAAAAAAAAAAAGATCATGAAAAAGTTATACAAACATCATTCTTTTTGTTGTTGGTGATTTGTTTTGTTTTGTATTTTTGAGACATGTTCTCAACATATAGTTCAGGCTGGCCTTGAACTCACTGTGTAACCCAGGCTGGCCTCACCCTTGCAGGGATCCTCCTGCCTCATTAAAGGTGTGTGTCACCACACCCAACTATAAACATCATTCTTAATGGACAAACACTAAATGTTTTGTTCTTAATATGAAGATCAATGCAAAGATTTCTGCTGTTACCACTTCATTTGAATATTAAGATATTCATATAGGAAAGGAAGAAATAAAACTTTTTTCATTCACAGGCAACATAAGCATCTATGTGGAAAATCCCGTAATATCTACAATAAAGCTACTAGGACTAATAAATCCACCAAGGCTACAGGAGAGAAGATCAGTATGCAAAAAGCAACTATATTTTCACATGTAAGCCCTGAGCAATAACATACAAAACATAAAAAAAGATAAATCTGCAAAATGTGTACAAAACCCAACACTGAAAACTGTAAACATTCCCAATAATGTTAAGAAGTTAACATTGGAAAAAACTAGGATACGAATATGAACAATCTAGGTAGTAATCTCTGCAATTTTTCTTTAATTCTAAAGTCAGCCTGGTGGTATACACCTGTAATCCCAGCACTTGGGAGGCTGAGGCAGGAGGTGCCACGAGTTCAAGGCCAGCCTGACCTACATAGTGAGACTCTGCCTCAAAAAACTAAAATAACACATACTTTAGCCACTTTATATTTTGTATTTGTTGCTATTTTGTAGAAATAAGTGTTATTTTGTTAATCTTGGACCTCCCCCCATGTTTTAAAGAGAAAGGAAGTTAAAAACAAAAAAAAACACTAAAATAAAATTTGTTTTAAAAAGGGTAATTTCTGAGAGAAATTAAAGACCTACTAAGTAGGAATATTTCATTCACATGTCAAAATACTCAAGATTACTAAAATTCTCTCCAAACAGATGTACAGACTGAATGTAATCTCCATAAAATTCCTGCAGTCATGTTTTGTATAAACTGTCAAGCTGATTATAAAATAAAAAATAAAGGACCGAAAATAGCCAAAAATAATTTTAAAAAGACTCAAGTTGGAAGATAATTTCTACTGAGTTTCAAGATGTATTATAAAACTATCATTATTATAATCTATAGTATGGCATGATCCAAAAACTTATCAGTGGAACAGAATAAAGCCTAAAGTAGCCCCACACCTATATGGACAGCTGACTTTGAATAGAGGGGGCAAAGCCAGTATAGCAGCAAAGGGAAGTTTCTTCAAGCAGCGATGCCAGACAACCAGATATTCACATGAAAGAAATCAACAGGCATCTGTACTCCACACCAAAATGTAAGAATTAAAATGTTTTCCTAAGTTTAAATGTAAAACTTACAAACTATAAAACTCAGTACAAAATGTAGCAGAAAATCTTTGTGACCTTGATGTAGGCAAAGATTCCTGAGTTACAACATGAAAGGTAGAACTCAATATAGAAAAAAATGATGAGTTAGGTTTAACCAAAACCTAACTTCTCCTTCTGCTCTTATATATTATTAGAAATGAAATGACAAGCCATGGGAATGCATCCATCCAACATAAATCTAATGAAGTTGTACCCAGGGAACATAAAGAACATTTTGTAACTCAGTAATAAAACCCATTTAAAAAGTGGTGAACAAGTATTTCACCAAAGAAGATATATGGATGGCTAATTAGTACACACAAAAAAATGACCAATACAATTAATCACTAGACAAATGTAAATGATAGCCACAATAAACTATTATATACCTACTAGAATGGTTGAAATTTAAAACACTGACCATATCACCATACCACACACTGGTGGGAATGAATACACTGCTCGTGGGACTGTAAAATGCATAACTACTTCGGAAAACAGTCTGAGAAAATCTTAAAAATTTTAAAGTACATCTACCACATTACCCAAAAATTCCAGGTATAGGCAAATGCTGAAGATAGATGAAATAGTCAGCTATGGTGTGGTATGCCCCCAATGCCCACACTCAGGAGGCTGAGACAGGAAGATGCTGCAAGTCTGAAGCCAGCCTAGGATACATAGTGAGCTCAAGGTCAGCCTGAACTACATAGTGAGACCCTGTTTCAAAAACAAAAAACTGAAAGTGTGTACCCATACTCATGCATTCATGCAACATGTGTACACACATGTTCCTAACTAGTCTCTTGGTAAAAGCCAAGCGCTAGAAAACAAGCCAAATTCCCATTAATAAGTGAATACATCAATGAACTGTGGTTACCCACACAGGGAAATGTACTCCACAAAAAGGAATGGACTACTGATATATACAACAACATGGATCAATCTCAAATAACTATAATGAAAGAAGCCAGACCCTCTCTTTCAAAAGAATGCATATTATTGAGTGGAACCATGTATTAGAAGATGGAATCTATTCACTCACAACAGAAAGCAGACATCTTAGGCAAAGTCTCTCATCGCTGAGACAAAATACCTAACACCCAAAATGTTAAGGAAGGAAAGGTTTATTTATTTAGCTCAGAGTTTATGGAGGTTTCAGTCCATAACCAGCTGACTCTAAGACAGGGCAGCATAGCTGCCCAAGAGGAAAAAGGGGAGAGCAAGCCTCTCCTCTTCCCTTAACACTGTACGCAGGCTACCTGCCCACACCATCTCCGAGCCCACCTCTTGCACAGGATGTTTACAAAGGGAGGACCCTGGTCCCCTGCTAAGTCACTTAACTTCTAAACTTCTCAAACTGACACAATGTATCAACGATTTCAGCATATTAGCGGTTTCTAAGGATAGAGGGTGGGGGGGAAACAGTGGAGATGAGACCTATAGGAAAAAGGAATTATCAAGAGGTATAAAAAATTGGGTAATTTTCACTATCTTGATTGTGGCAGTTATTTTACAGGTATGAATATATGTCAAAATTTATCAGATTGTCTTGCATATTAAATATGCAATTTAAAGTATGTTAATGGCACCTCAATAAAGGTCTGTGAAATGTTAACTTAGAAAGATGCACATACTTGCTATAAGTGAACCAACTTGAAAAGGGGTAATCAGTACCATGGTAGTCAGTGCTCTAAACTAAAAATGAGCTGCTCAGTAGAAATCACCATTTGAGCTACTCAGCCCCATCTTCCCAACAGTCCCTGTAATTCCTAGAACAAAGTACAGCTGGCCCTTGGGCAACACAGGTTTGAACTGCATGGGTCTCTTATACACAGATATGTTTTGGAGATTTGCAACAATTTGAAAAAACTGAAGGCAAACTACATAGCTAAGAAATAATGAAAAAAATTAAGAGACAGTGATGTCATGTTTGCATAAAATATTTGAGGACAATAGACTCACTCATATGTTACCATTAACAGTACACACAAATCTGTTATATAAGGACTACCATAACGTCGTAACTTCACAAACATCCCCTGTCGCCACTGTAAGGAGTGAAAGTTACTGTTACAGCCTAGATCTGAAATGCTCCCCCATCAGGTGTGGTGGGTGCAAGTTCAGGACCAGCCTAGGCTACACAGTGAGCTTGAGGCCAGCCTTTTCATTTTGTCTCAAAATAAAAATAAATAGAGTAAAAAGTAAAATGACCCCTGAAAATTCCACATTTGGAGGTGAGGGCTGGTCAGAAAGGCAGGTCACTGGGGTGTCATGACTGAGAAAGGTGTGTTCTCATCCTGGGCTCCTCCTCCTCCCTCACTCTGCTTCTTGGCCACCATGGCATGAGCTGTCTTTCTCTGCCATGCACTTTCAACAAGCTGTTTCTGCCTTAAAGCCATCTGAACATGGACGGAACCCACAGAAACTGAACCAAAACCAACTTTTCTACACTGATGTTGCAAATGTTAGGTATTTTGTCCTCGTGACAGGAAAGACAAATACAGTTACCTACCTATGTGGGCTGGGATATAGCTCAGTGTTAGACCACTTGCCTACCATGCATGAGGCCCTGGGTTCAATTCCCAGCAACATACACACTGAGAGTTATATGCAGATTTTTCAGCTATGCACAGGGGCTGGCATCTCACCCCTGCACTGTTCAAGTGTCAACTGTACAGTATTTAAAAACAAAAATGTACAGCTAAAATAGATTTAAAATGCAACTACCACTTTGTGAAAGGACAAAAGGAGGAGAGCTTGAAAAAGTATGATTCAGAAAAAGCAGACACTTTCAATCTTTCTCATAGAGTTCTGCTTGAATCTTTACCAAACCTGCAGGAGTTTGATGACCCAAATAACCCATGATCAAGTAGAATTAAAAGTAAAACTTCCTACCTTGCAAGCTGAGGCAAGCAGGGTCTTTGAATTATTACAAGTAACAGAAAATATTTCATAGCCATGTCCATATCTAAAGAGAAAATGCATGAGCTCTATATTAGTAAATATATCTATCCTCATACTGAAAAAACTTAAAATGTAGAAAGACTAACATCAATCCCTCGAGCTAACACATATTTCTTTTAAAGATTACATTTTTGCAGAGGCAAATATTTGGGGGACAAACAAGGAGGCTAGAGAAAAATGCCAGTTTCCTAAAAGTAATACAGGTCATTCACAACCAGATGAACACACCGGTTTTTACCTCCTCCTCCCATCCAGCCAGTACAATACACCATCATAGAAAAAATTTGATGCAAACCACAAAAGATGAAAAAAAGACCAGTTAGAATGACAAAATGTAAGACTTTTTGAAAAAGAAAAATATGTTATGCCTGTCTACTTTAAAAAGACCAAAAAGCCTAATAAATAGGAATATAAAAATCAATGTGAGGTTTGATTCTCATCGCTTTGAAGGGCTACTAATGAGATCTATAAAGCAGGAGGAAAACATAGGCAGGAGGAAGGAAAAGTACAAAAATCAAACTGAAGCACAGTGTGGCAGCACACACCTACAATCCTCAGGAGGCTGAGGCAGGAGGATCATTGGAAGTTTGAGCACAGCCTGGGCAACACAGTGAGTTCCAGGCTAGCCTGAACTACATAGTGAGACTTTGTCTCAAAAAGACAAAAAACAAACAAATAAAAAATCACCCTGATGGGAGGCACATATTACAATAGAATCAGATCAAAGAGTGTAACTGAACTTACAGTTTTTGAACTTCAGGCCACAAAGTATTCTGTAGAAGATGATCTTCAGTGGGAGGTTCTATAATAAATGGACAGTGTTCCAGTTATTTTTTCTATTTTTAGACAAAAAACAGGAGATTCTATAGCACTTATTTAGATCAGCAGTTATACATCACACTGTGTGTACTATGATTTCATTAAATCATGTTTTTGTCATTTCTTACCAGTAAGCAGGGAGGGCTGGAAGGGCACCTGCTGATACTCGAAACCAGTACCAGTGAATAGCTCTTGCTCATCAGAAGGCTGAGAGGCTATATCTCCTGGTGTAAAAGAAACACATCATCGTGAACGAGTCACCATCTTTATGTCATTCACGCCACCTCAGTACTAAGGCTATCAGCCATGAGGAGGCAGCAGCACTTCACAATGCTGTATTTCAAAGCTGTATCCACATGATTCCAAAGCCAGTCATTCCACTGCTCCAGTGTTTTCCAAACAAGCTCCTAGAAACATTAGTAGATTCCACAGGCTCCTGCCATTTTCTTTGACCTAACAGTTCACAAATTTCTTAGACTACACAACAGATTGTCAAGCTTGCCCACATCCACGTGTGGTTGTAGTGTTCTGTAAATCACTCTGTGAAAGCTGTAGTGCTCTACGGGTGTAAACAGAACTCTTATCGCAAAGTATTTGATGGAGAAGATGCAAGTGTTGTTATCTAAACAAAAAAATCTTCAGTAGGGAACATTAGGCATATTGTATAAAGTCTGTAACTACAGTGTGTGCTTTTTTTTCTTTTTTTCTTTTTTTGAGACAAGGTTCCACTACGCAGTTTAGGGTAGCCTCAAACTCACAGTGATCCTCCTGCCTCAGCCTCCTGAGTGCTGGGATTACAGACATGCACCATCATGCCCACTTGCAACTAGGTTTTAAGTACCACTACGGGTCCAACAATTTTTCAGACACAAATCTTACCCTGAAAGACAGCTTTATTTGATAATCCCAATGCAGGGACAGTAGCTCCTTCTGGAAGATCGCTGTCTTGCTAGAATAAGAAATAAGATACGCAAGTTTTAAAGTTACTGTTACCTCAAGTACTGTAAAAGGCATGTTCACAAATGCTGAGAAACTGTTTGAAGACCTTCTTGTGTGGACACACACCCACTGTTCCAATTCCTGATCAAGAGATGCAATGCTGAGCAACCACTCTCCAACAGACAGGCCTTAAGCCCTAACCTCCACCCAATCCATCCATGGTCAGTTGCCCTGTCATCTGCAAGCTCATCAAATCCTATGGCTCCATGGTTTTCAGGTTCTGCCAAGAAAGGCAGTAGGCTAGAAATGGAAAGCCCCATCTCTTCCTCCAAGAAGGCCTCGCAGGCATATCTTTGATAATGATCCTACAAACACAGATGTTTCCCAGAAAGGGAGAGTCAGAGTATTTTCATTAAACATATTTAAATAACTAAAAACTGTATTTTGAAACTTGATAAGAGTGTCTTCTGAACAGACAATACTCTACTCAGATTCTGAAATTTAAAGCAACCAAGTTATTATACGTGAAATGATATGCTAGCCATCAAAACTGGCACAAGACCATACGCTAAGAGTGTTTCTTACAATTTAAACTTTAATACAAGGACTGAAACTAAACACAAGCATGAGTAATGTGAGTTTAAACCACCATTAAGAATGGCTACCTGGGCCATAAGGAGCTGCATACTTTATCTCTGAAAACAAGAAAAAGAGAGGAAAAGAGCAGTAAGCATTGCCTATAGGGCTATCCCAATACTTCGTGTGGGAGCAAAGCCTGGAAGAGAGCGAGAAACTCTCCAGTCTACAGAGTTCCTGCATGTTGTGGCATAAAACTGACTGCACACCTGGGATCAAGCCTTTTGTAGAGTCCCATGCGTGGTGGATTGACCACTGGTGGTCAACGTGTAACACCCAGCTGGACTGAGTCAGCGTGCTGCTGAGAGTGAGGATTGTAGCCAACAACATAAAAAGGAGAACCGGGGAGGAAGACTGGAGCTGTGGTTCTCCTGGAGGAGCCTGTCACGCGGGCTTTCCTGATACAAACTCAGCTGTTCTCACTGCTGGAGGAGCTCAAGACCTGGTTGTTTCTGAGAATGGCTAGGGTTCACTGGGGGGGAGCTCTGGTCCTTACTTTGAGCATCGCTTCTGGCTCTGGAGGGGAAGATCGTGTGCTGTTGAATCTCCTAGAGAAGTCTGTTGCACTGGCTTTCCTGATAGGAACTGGGCTGTTCTCATTGTCAGAGGTACTCAGGACCTCATTGTCACTGGGGATGGCCATGGTACTTTTCAGGGCAGCCCTGGTTCTTATTTTGAATGTCATTTCCTGGCTCCAGTGCAGATACCTCATCCTGCTGGCACAGATTCTTTATCCCACTGGCACAGACTTTCTAGCTTCTACCACTGACCTTTGATCCCAGTGCAGATCCTTGAAACAGGCCTGCATGAGACATCCTCGTGGGCGCTAGGCCTCCAGATGGACTTGTAGGGGGCATTGCCATGGGCTGAGTCTTCAGCTGGACTCGTGCAGGACATTGCTATGAGATCCAGGCTCTCAGCTTGGATTCTTTGGGTCTCTAGTGTTTGGACAGATCTCATGTACTCTTTTGCATTTGACTCTTGGGATGAATATTATAAAACAACCGCATGAATTATGTGTCCTGTATTAATTCCTTTCCCTTGCAAACGCTGACTGTAACACCATGAAACTCTTCTTTGCAGCACATACCCCAAAAGTGCTGGTCGCCTTTCTACTTGCTCTCTCCTTCCTCCCTTCTACCTATCAAAAATGTACTTATCTTTTTTGAGCTCAGAACCACACCTGTGAGAAACTGTTGAGCCAAGTGTAAGTGAAGAACTGTATGATATACACTTCAGTGTAAAACAGCAATCCTTTTACTTAACCTCTCTTCCTTCAAAATTACAATTTCTATAACCCATGTATTTTTATAAGTAGCTCAAATCTTTTAGAGAAAAGGGGTCTAATCAAAAATAAAAACTTAAAAAACTCAAGTGAAGTCCCATTAAATGTGTTCTCGTTACTCTAATATGATGACTTCTTCCTTCTATGAAACTTATTTTATTACCTAAAGATTTAGCTATTACTTGGGGTGTTTTTGCTTTCCCAAATTTATTTTTAAAGTTATTTTAATTAGCACACATTTGTAGTACATAATATTTACATTTCTTATGTGAGTCAGTGCATGCATATAACACATCTTAATTTCTTTTTTCATCTTCCTTCTCCCCTTCCTCTTCTCTCCCTCCATCTCTTGATGCCTTTTCCCCTTGAGGAAGATCTACCTCCCTACTTCCTATTATCTTGCATTTTGCTCTTTTATCATTTGCAGTTCTCATATGAGAGAAATCGTGATATTTAAGCTTGAATGTCTGATTTATTTCACTTAACATTACCATCTCAAGGTGTATCCATTTTCCTACAAATGACTCATGTTTATCTTTCTTTAGTAGTAATAGTATTGCATTATGTGTAAATATCACTTCTTTATCCATTAATCTGTTGAGGGACAAATAGGCAGCTTCCAAGATTTAGCTATGGTGAACTGTGCTGCTATAAACATGGGTATGCGTGTATCACTGTAATATGATTCTGTAACTCTTTCAGAACGCTAACTAGGGAGCCAGGGACAAAGCTCAGAGGCACAAGTGCCTGCCTGGCAAGTGCAAGGTCCTGAGTTCAGTTCCCAGTACTTAAAAAAAAAAAACAAAAACAGAAAGCTAACTATGAAGGGGAACAGCTGGGTCAAATGGAATTTCTATTTGTTTGCTGAGGAATCTCCACAATGATTTCCATAGTGGCTATATCAGTTTACATTCTAACATAGGAAGGTTCCTTTTTCCCTGCAGCCTCACAAGCATCTGTTACTATTATCTGGTTTCATTTTGTTAGTTACATTGCCTCATTACCCCTACCCTATAAAAAGATAGTAATCTCTTTGAAAGCAGGACGTATCTTTTCATAATTTATCTTAATTACCAAGCACGGTGACAATATATAATATCCATGTCATAAAAGAACACATTATTGCTGCTTTACAGTGGTTTGTTTTTTTTTTTTTTTTGCGGTACTGGGGATCGAACTCAGGACCCTGCGCTTGCTAAGCAAGCGCTTATTCCACTGAGCTATATCCCCAGCCCTTTACAGTGGTTTTGAGCTCATCTGTTAAACAAAATTACTGGTTTAATATTCATTTGACTAAATGCTAGAGTGTACACAAGTTTGTCAAACCAATAATGGGTGATGACTTTTGAGCATTTGTAAGCTCATGCAAAAAATTTAGAGTATAAAACACAGTGATTAGATTTAAGTAAAACATTTAGAGAAATACTCACATCACAAAGCACATGACTCAGTGACTGTCCTGAAATGGCACAAAAATTTTCCACAAAATTCCGAGGTGCAGAAAAAACTCGAAGAACCTTTTCATCTGCTCCAGATACAAACTGAAACCGATTAATCATTGTCAAACATTTCATGTCATATCCATGTATCTGAGGCCTTGCAATTTCATGCCAAGTCACCTAGGTATTAAAATAAGATAAACAAAAATGACCAAATGGTTTTGTAAAAAACCAATTCTTCTCAATAAGCTAAATATGAAATGCAAAATTATTTACTATGCCACAGAACTATGAGACAATGGAACAGATTCCCCCACAAATAAATTTTTAACTATTGATAAAACAAGAGCCACAAAAAAATTCCTATTATGGCTTGTATCGAGATGGCCCCCTAACGCTTCATACAGTCACAGATGGGCTTTTTCAGAGGTGGCTGGATCTAGAGTGTGATGATGGAATTAAGGGCATGGATTACTAAATCAGCACATTGATTGGATGGCCAACACCTTAATCCCAATAATCTAGATACAATATAATAGGAGCAGAAAGACTCATTTAAGGCCCCTTGTTGCTTTGCTACCTTCTGCTTGCCAAGAACTGTTTTCTCCACTGCAATGCCACCAGGCCTTGGAGCCAACTGGTTATGGACCAAAACCTCTACAACTATGAGCTAAATAAACCTTTCCTTCCTTATTCTGGGGCATCAGGTACTTTATGTCAGCAATGAGAAAAGTAACCATGACAATTCCAAATCATCTGACTTGTTTTTTAGTTGATTATGGATATTGCTCAAAGAGATCTATCACATGCTACTGAGACAGCAATGTCACTGATAAACCTCCTTAGCTCTCATGGACTGACCTCTTATCAGTTTTGTGAACTTTCGTCAGAAATTAAAGCTGAGGAACCTCATTTTTTCTTAGCACAGAGCAGTTCAATGGCTTCCTAGTGCTAAAGTTTTATGGCCAAGACTGAAAGTTTTCTTAAACAGGGACTGCTCTCAATCACTACTGTTTAACATTATATGACTTTAGAGATTAGCTTTAACTATAAACTTAATATTTCCAATATTTCCAAGTGAATTAAATATAAAATTTCACTGCGCATGGTGGCACAAACCTGTACTCTCAGTACACAGGAGGCTGAGGCAGAAGGACTGTCATGAGTTTGAAGCAGCCTTTGCTATATACTGAGTTCAAGGCCAGTCTGAACTACATAATGAAACCCTGCCTCAAATAAAAACCACCTAAAATTGTAAAGACATGTAACTTGTGTGTTAAACTAAATAAATGTGTTTTGATAATCATTTCAATTATTTAAATTATAGAAAGTAAATATATATTTACATAATAAAGATAATGGCAGACTCTCTTCCAGAATGGCTAGACCGCTTTGCGTTCCTACCAGCAATGTATCAAAGTTTTAGTCAAACTGTATCCTTACCAGCACTTGCTACAATCAGTGTTTTCACTTCAGCCAACCCAGAGTCATTACAGTAGTATCTCGTTAAGGTTTTAATTTGCATTTTCCTAATCACTAACAATGTTGGCACACTTTGGATGTGCTCGTGGAAGAGGATTAGTCACTAGGAAGACAGCTTACCTGTGACTGGTCTTTTCTTTTCCATGGAGCAAAAAGTCGAGTGGTCTGATCAGTACCAACAGTGATGATAAATTCTCCTTCTGGGTCCCACATTAGATCTTGGACACCATCAAAGTGTCCTGAAATGACAATCTCTGGAGTCCACTCTCTCTGCAATGAAAGTGCTCATGACACGTATCAAAATAATCAATAACCACCACCAAAGTAAAGGATGCTTGTCCAGGAAGAGGAAACTTAAGCCCCTGGCAACACTAAACAATACATTTTACAAGACAGGATCATAAATAATATGATTTGCTTCGCAGTTAACCATATTAGAACGTAGGTGTACCCTCTGAACAGTAACTTTGGAAATTTCCCACTATTCACCATTTATTCAATATTTTCCAGCATGGACACAACTTAATCCTTCTTAAATAACTCTTCTGTAAAATAGGTACTACAATAGTGACAACTACCTCAGGTCATCAACAGGATCACATTGATTTATATTTATAATGTATGCACAGTAATGATGGCACATATGACACCCAATATTTGTTAAAATGAATAAAAGAAAAAGTACTATGTGAACCAGGCATGATCACAAACATTTACAACTCCAGCTACTTGGGGAGATAAGGCCGAGCATCACAAACTGAAGACCAGCCTGCGTCATTCAGTGAGGCCTATTTCAAAACTAAAAAAATAAAAAGGGCTGGAGTGGTAGCTACATGATACAGTGCTTGCCTAGCATGTGTGAAGCCCTGGATTCCCTCCTTAGTACTGTGGGGAAAAAAAAACAGTATTATGTGAAATGAGTCAGTAGATATGAGTGTGGGTCTGGTGGCTTTATTAAGTTTAAAGGAGTCACAGGTATAAAGGACAGAGATGAAACAAACCTAGTTGGTTCACCTACTGAGGAGTTTGCAAACCACATAAACAATGACAACAAAATACAGAAAATATCATATGCCTGGTCCAGTCTCTTTTTAAATAATCTCAAGTGGTAGTAAAATTTGACCACAGAGGAAAATAAGAAATTTGTGTAAATAACTGTAAGGTCATTCAAAGACAAGTCTGACAAATACAGTCAGTAATTAAACTATCTTATTTGTGATTTTTTAAAAAGAGGCAGTGACAAAGAAATTAGTTTTTCTGTGACAAAAAAAGAAATTGTGAAGTTAGTATTAATTGGAGTTTATGAAAAATTCTGAGCAATGGACAGCACTTTTGAATTAACAACACTGTTTTCTTCAGAAACAGTACTCAATGGCAGTGCTTATTTGCTTTTCAGTCACACAGGTGGAGATGTAACTCACTGGTACAGTATTTGCATAGTTTGCGTGAGCGCTGGGGTTCAATCCCCAGCCGTGAAAAAGAAAAGAAAGTGGTGCTATCTATTACAAATGCAGAGCGGTCTGCTGATGGTGGGCGAGGCTGTGCACATGGGAACTCTACAGTCTGCTCACTTTTGCTATCACTCAAAACAGCTCTAAAATGTGAAACCCCTTTAAAAAGCAAACTATCCCGAACACTTGATAAGGCAAATTGTAAGCACAAGTACATAGAGATTCTGTCTTCTGGCTTGGGTTTCTTCTTAACCATCTGATGCTTTTTTGCTATGAATGCCCTCAGTTGAGGATAATAACATTTATCTTTAAAAATATTTCTTACCTAAACAGTTTCAGAGCTTACAGTAGTCAAAACAATCTTGGTCAACTCCAAAAGGAGGACACAAGGGAAAGAGTAAATCCTTTCATAAATTAAGAAGTTAAAACCTCATGGATGACAAAATTATTACAAACTTCACAAAGTAAAAGTTATGAGAATCCATGAATTTTTACTTTAAGATGGATGTCCAGAATATGCTCATCCACATTTCACCTAATGTTCTTATTTCTTTCATTTATTTAACATACCATAATTAATATACCATGTACAGCATATGCCAGGCCCTTTTCATGTATGTATGTATGTGTGTGTGTGTGTGTGTGTGTGTATATACTTTTTTTTTTTTTTTTTTTTAGTGGTGATGCTGGAGATCAAACCCAGTGCCTCTCTCCCACAAGCTAGGCAAGCACTCTGCCACTCGGCTACATTCTAGCCCCCATACATCCTCATTTACACTTGCAGTACCTCAATAATGCTGCACATATCTGTACTTTTTGTCATAAAGAAGTATGAGTTGGGCCAGGCGTGGTGGTGCACACCTGTAATCCCAGCACTCAGGAGGCTGAGGCAGGAGGATCATTGCAAGTTCGAGACCAGCCTGGGCTACAACATGAGCTCAAGGCCAGCCTGAACTGCATAGTGAGATAGTGAGACCCTGTCTCAAAAACACACACAAAAAAAAGAAAACAAGAAAAAAGTATGAGTTATCGAGTATGAACACAATATAATATCTAAAGAAATCAATGCTCTCACTTGAATGTAAATACTTCAACCATCGTTTTGTAGAGTGTTACAAGTAAACCCTATTTAGTTAGCGTTCATCTAGGATTCATTCTGTGATTAGAAATGGTTTAAAAGTGCTTTTCTTACTGGATTAGCTGTACTCTGCTTCCAAAGGTGCAGTGCTCCATGAAAAGCATGAGCGATGATCATGGAGCCATCTTCACTGAATTGGCAATCATAAAATCCCAGAGTGTTTCCACCTACTTCACCTACTCGAACCTACATGGTAACAGACAGAAAACAATTCTCAACCAATAGTCTCACTTCAGAAGGAGAATGTATTCCAGAGATTAAGTTCCAACTCGTCTAATGTATACAAAGTATAAAAATGTACAGCTCTTGAAATAGATTTGGACTTAAGCATTTAGTTCATAAAATCCAATTTCTTCTTCCTTAAGTATCTACATTTTACCTGTTCTAGCCAAACTCCTGACTCTTCATCTGGAGCCCAGAGAATCATGGTTTTATCCATTGACGCAGACAACAATCTCATTGGCTGTTGTAGAACACCATCTAAATAAAAAAAACTAATGCTTTTAAATGATCAACAGGCTCGATTTTTATAGGTTATCAGAAAAAAACAATGGAGACACTGCACAAATGTTCACTGTAGCATTGTTTATAATGCAATAATTGCAAACAGCACATTAAAAGAACAGTTAGGTAAATCATGGTATATTCAGGCAATGGAATATTATAGTAAAATAAAAAAATTAATTAGAACTACATGAATCAAAATGGATAAATCTCCAAAACAGGTTAAACTAAAAGGACATTGTAAAAGGATAAACACATATTGACAGCAAGTTTTAATAACTATAACGCAGTATGTCTATGGTAATATAAATGTGTAATAAAAATAGAAAAACATGCATGAGAATGATATGCACTGAATTCAGTACTAGCTGCCTTACAGAGGATGCACTGGGAAGGCTCAAAAGAACACACAATGGTTCTCAATATCTAAAAATCCTTTAAAAAAAAAAACATGGAAAATCTGGCTGTTACCTCCCTAATCCTCATCTTTCTTGGAATGTCAGATAAAAATTTAGTTTCAGCTTAGAGAGACAGAACTTTAACATGAGTGACCATTATGATTTTTCGTATGGTCTGCTGGGCCCTGGTATAATATAAGCTGCTTAATCCAAAACAATGGCCTCTTCTTGTTTTTATTGAACAGTGAAAACATAATTTCAAAGTTTTAGTAAAAGATTGAGGTTTCTTTCTAGTTTTTAAATTAAACATGCACTTATAAGATCATACATAATACCAGCTAACTGGTATAGCACATGCCAGGCCCTACTTTTCATGTACATAATTTTTTTTTTTAGTGTTAGTGCTGGAGATCAAACCCAGTGCCTCCCACAAGCTAGGCAAGCACTCTACCACTCGGTTACATTCTAGCCCTCTATACATCCTCATTTACACTTGCAGTACCTCAACAATGCTGTACATATCTGTACTTTCCATAAAGTATGAGTTATGTTCTATGAACACAATATAATCTCTGTAGACATCAGTGCTAACACTTGAACTTAAATGCTTCAACTAGCTGGTTCTATGGTGCAGAGATGATAAAGCAGTAACTGCCAGTACAAAGTAGGTACCCACGCCTATTTTAACTGATAATAAGAGGTCTGGGCTGGCAAAATGGAGGTGTTATGGATGGGCAAGGAAGAAGCCATTAGACAAGGCCAGACGGAACGAATCAGAGTTGGGCCATAAAGAAAACATAATTATAACTGTAGCAAATGTAAGTAAGAACTGACTGGTCATTACCCAAGCATTAATTACCACAACCCTTGTTTTGGGGAAGGGGCTGGGGTCTCACTCAGCTCTACAGTCAGCACCACTTTAGGCGTAACAGAGCCACCACCCCTTACCAGGCGTGGGGCACATGCCTGCAATCCCAGCACTAGGTGTTCCGGGCAGGAGGGTCGCTGGGAGTCCGAGGCCATCTCGGGGTATGGAGTGAGACCTTGACTCGAAAAACAGCACTCCCCTGCAGAAAAGCGCCACTCCATCAATGGAGGTTAAAGGTAAAAAAAAGACAGCCTGAAGTTTTCATAAATTATGTATTTTAAAGGTTTCAGTGAGGCTGTCTTTAAAGTCCGTTCATTTTGAGCCAGGTATGGTGACACACACCTGCAGTCCCACCACTGTAGGAGGCTGAGGCAGAAGGAGCTCAAGTTTGATCTCAGTCTGAGCAATTTAGTGAGATCATGTCTCAAAAAATTAAAAATGGGGTATAGATGTAACTCAGTGAGAAGGTCTGAGTTCAATCATCCAATACCACAAAAGAAAAAAATAGTTTTTCTGAAGCCCCATCATGACTAGCGACAAACTTTTAAAAGATAAAGATAACAGAGTGTGACAGTTCTGGCGTCATGGCAAGAATCATACTTTGCCCACTTAAAAATGCAACTTTCACTGGAACTGAGTATCGAGCATACCAAGAAAGTACATTACCTTCTACGAACTTGAAAGTGTCTTGTATTTGAGATTTCTGATCATGATCCAGCTTAGTCAGTTTAAAATACTGTAAAATTTAACTGAAATAAAGAATTATGGCTATTCTTTCCTACCTTTGTAATACGAAGGTTGCCAGTGAACTGCATTCACCCAGTTTTCATGACCAGCCAACACAGTCTCCAGAGTAACTCCGAAGATTACCTTACTCTCTACAACAAAAGCAATGAAGGTATTCTTTCCTCAAAGCTCTTCTCAAAGCAACATTTATACATTTGTAATTGTTGAGATTCAACAAAAAGAACATGCATTCTAAATTTCATAATCTCACCCAGTGTTTAAAATTATAGGAGAGAAAGTTCTAAAGATAAATTTCTCTCTGTAGTTTGCTCTACCTGATCACAAATATTAAAGACTTTTTTTAAGTTTCTGAAAAGTTGTTATACTTCACAAACATATGTAATATATAAACAGCTTTGATTCTCCAGTACCACAGTAAGCAAATAAATTGAAATAAAATTTTAAATAATGGAAACTAAATCAGTATTTTGATTTTTAAAATAAAACAATCGGGCTGGGGATATAGCTCAGTGGAATAAGCGCTTGCCTAGCAAGCGCAGGGTCCTGAGTTCGATCCCTAGTACCGCAAAATAAAAAAATAAAAAAATAAAATAAAATAAAATAAAACAATCAATAAAAATATCATGAAAAGTTTTATATTTGGGCACAGGTACTTAAAATTTGCTGGTTATATCATTTCTTGTTCTCCTCATAAAACTTTATTGAAAAAACCTCAACTTTAATAGGCTTTAAAACCAAGAAGAATAATAACTACAAACCTGTGTGAACAACGCTTACTGAGAACTAACTTTATGACTCAGATACACCTCCAAAACATATCCAGAAATACAACCTCTAAGCACAACTTTCCAATAAGATCTACCAAGCAGGGATTCTGTTCTAATGACAGACAACAGGAAAACCCAAACTGCATATGCTATTCAACCACAAAGATTCAGCTCGTCTCTTATGAATATACTTGCAAAAGTGGGGACAATTCACACTAGTTCTTTAGGACTTCCTATCCTGAAACTGAAAACGTAGTAACATTTTATGAATTCATTTGATACTTTCATAAATCAAAGAACAGAATCTGACCTTTCTGAAAAACTAAATTTCACATAGGCATGCAGTGAAATGGACAGCCACAAGAAAACCTGTGTTTTTACATCCAATATTTTCACTGTTACCTTCATTTTCTACAGTAAAAGTATTTTCCTTCAGTCTTATTTTATCATCTTGTATTTCTGAAGAGGTTGATTTTGTATAGAGCCTCCATATTCTTATCAGGCAATCCTGTGAACAGCTTGCTAGTAGAAGATCTCTACCTAATTAAAAAAATACATTCTATTATTTTTAAAACATTATATTCGTAACTGCTTGTATAAGACTTTTTCTTTACAATAGGTACATTTCTAGATTTCCTGAAACAATACTTTATTTCCTTACTCTTCAGTCACTTGACCTACATTCATTTTTAATAACACTGATAAGTATATGTGCAACACTAATATACTTTCATTAAAAAACCTTACTTTTGCACCAGATCAGCAGCACAGCACCTGCCTGGCAAGCACAAAGTCCTGGGTTCAATTCCCAGTATCCAGAAAAAAAAAGTCACACTTTTACAAATACTCTACAAAGTTCTGCAAAGAACTTTTCAAAAATGTCTGTATGCAGACAAGACAGCTGGCGCCATCTTGTGAATATCAATTTGTTTTACTCTCAATTAATAGTTAACAGACGGCTAATTATCTTGTTTTCTAATTGGAACAATAAAGAGGTGATACATAAAGAAAACTTTAATACAAGAGGCTGCTTTGTAAGAAGTTACCTATACTTGTCCCAATCATCTGTATGTCAGCAAAACTTCATACTAACCAAAGGCTGCCCACTCCACACCTCTTATCCAATCTTCATGTCCACAGAGAAAAAGTACTTTCTGAAACTAGTAAGATAACAAAATTCATGGGGATTAATGTAAGAATTTAACACTTTTCATGCCTATCAATGATTTCACTTGATTTCAGTTTTGTATCACTTTTACTCAAAACATTACCTAATCAAACATAAGCTAAAACACTCATTTGATGATAAAATTCATCATGTAATATCTAAATCATTAATTGAGCAACACTGAATAAATTAATGAGTCTGTAGTATTCAGGTGATTTAAATATTTACAAGATTGAAGCTCAGCAGTTGGGGCTGTATTTCAGCGGAGGAATGTTTACCTAGCATGTGCAAGGCCCTGGGTCCAATGCCCACTACCACCAAAGAGATAAAGCTCAGAATAAACTACCAGGATACTTCACAAAAGGTATATTAAAACTCACTTAAAACATTTAAGGAAAACATACAGGAGCACACTTCTTTTCTTCCTGTACCTAATGACTTATTCCTCCCTAACGACTTTGGACCTGGTAGTCAGGGCAGCAGTTTCATGATGGACACAGAGTGGAAGACCATCTCACATAGGACTGTCAGAAAAGATTTCCCTATTGAATTATTTGCGTTTGAATTACAGCATTCCTTAAATTCTATAAGTAAAAGATCTGTATTAAGATGTACCACTAAGCAGAATATTATTATTCTAATCTTAAGATAAGTATCATTAATTACCTGATCATTTTGTTGTACAAATAAGTGAATTTTGCAGTCATCATCACCACAGGCTAATACTGGTACTGCAAGAGGGAAAAATAAGCATAACTGTAAGTACTCCACCAGAAGTATGATCCCCCATGTAGATTCTAAGCCTAGATGATGAACTCAGACTTGTTTCCTGCATCACTGAACAATGAATTAGAAGTACTCAGAACTGTCTCCAAGAGCCAGGTGTGATGGCACTTACCAGCTACTCAGGAGGCTAAAGCAGCAAGATTACAAGCTTGAGGCCAGCCTGGACAAATTAGTGAATGTCTCAAAATAAGAGTAAAAAAAAAGGCTGTGGATATACCTGTTTTAGAGGATTTGCCCAGTATGCATGAGGTCCTAGTTTTAACCCCAGAACCGCAAAAAACAAAACAAAAAGTCTCCACAAATAAAACAGACACTCTGAAACATTCTATTCAGTTGGTAAACATTAACTATTATTTCACTGCGATAATTAGTATCTCCATTCTATTTCACTTATGATAGAACAGTGAAAAAGAAGCTCAAGAGCAAGCAGGGCAAAAGATTTTCACCACATCAGCTAAATATGAGTATGAAAATTTGTTAGCCCAACTGAATAAATGTGAGTTATTATGAGTCTAGCATCATAGCTTATATACAATGATTTATGAATGTTTATGACTTGAGGGACTTTACATTTTGAAAACGAACTCAACACTAAAAAGTAAAAGCATGTAATTAGGTATGTAGTTTAAAAGCAACGAAAGGTGTGGCTATAATGAACTTTCCTTAATAAGATAAAAAAACACATTACCAAAGGACAGCTCTAATGACTCTGGAGCAAGATAATATAGGAATTCTTTTCTAAGAAAATGTCCTGCTACAACTAAATGTGTTTTTCAAAGCTAGAATAGCTAGTCACTTGCACTCAATGTCAGTGGGAAGAAATAAGATTCTATGTTATTAAACCAGAGGGTTTGTAGCTTCTCTTGAGGAACCTTCACACAAAATGGAAGCTAAATGTGAAACCATAAAGGCACAGTTCCTGCTGTAAAAGGTGAGAGGTTGGCGCGTCTTACCACCAATCTGTCTTCAGCTAACAAAAGAGATGAAGAAAATTACTTCCCATTAGCTATCATCTTCATGGAAGATAAAGAAAAGAAAAAGCCAGCTGTGATGGCTCATGTCTGTAATCTCAGGACTCTGGAGGCTGAGGCAGAATGATCCCTTCAGAGTTTCAACTGAACCTTGGCTACACATGGAGTTCAATGCCAACCTGAACTGCATAGGGAGATCCTGTCTCAGAATATAAAAACAAACAAAAAAGACAAGGACAGATGGGTTGCAGAGCAAAAGAGAACTTTTTCTGTCTGGAGATTTGCAGTGGTCTCAGGCAAACCCATCATGCAGGATATGAAGCAGTTGTCAACTTCACAGAAATATAGTATATATTAAGTCAACTGCATTTTGAACAGCCACCAAAATTCCTAATAGTCTCTCCTTAACCCAAGTTCTACATAGTTAGACCATCTGAATATTTTAACAAATATGTTATCTACATCTGAATTTGTTTCATGAATATATTATATCCAAGGTTTGGGGGGTAGTTCAGTAGTAGAGTGTTTGCATAGCACATGTGAGACCCTTTGTTCCATTTCTGACACCACAAAAAAAAAATCAAACTAAGATCTAGACATAATATGTTTCTTTTACGTTCTGGTAAGATGGAGATACGCATATACTCTATGTTGTTCTTTTAGTAGGATACTCACCATTAGTATTAGGCAAAAAGAATAAGGACAGAGCCAGAGCAAATCCATTTCCAAAGGCCAAGGTCTGAAGGCATGTTACTAAGAGACAATAAAAAATGCCATCAGTAACTATCTCTGAGCTTACCTACCTAGAGAAGGTGGGTAGAATTCTCACAGTCCTGGCTGTCAACAAGATAACAAAGGTCATCTGAGGCCCCACTGACCACGTGAAATTAAATGGCCAAATTTCAACAATGTTACAGAGAACAAAATGATTTATATGAAAAGGCTTAAAATAAATTTACATTGCCTAACAATTTGCTGTACAGATATTTTGAGAAAGTATTTAAAAAAAAACCTAAACATTTAAAAGTTACTTGAAAATCAGGTGCAGTGCCACAGACCTATAGTCCCCAAACTCAGGAGGCTGAGACAGGAGGATCACAGGTATAAGACCAGCCTGGGCTACAGAATGAGCTCAAGGTCAGCCTGAACTACACAGTGAGACCCTGTCTCGAAAAACAAAACCCAGAAAAACAAAACAAATGTACTTAGAAATTCGGAAAATTTTATTCTAATTGTCATTTAAGAATTACTATTTCATTTACCTGGATTACAATGCAGCCAAACTTACCTTCTGAACCCTTTTTAGACCAGAATCGGACAGTAGAATCTGAAGACGCAGAGACTATCAGCGTGTGCAGTGCAGCATCTGATGCTGTCCTCTGGTAAACGGCATGCACCGCATAAACAGGTCCTTCATGGCCTTGGAGATGAGTGGCTTTTAGAAGCTGAATCAGAATGACAAAAGCATTAGGGTATAAAGAAACGATCATGATTGTTTTACCTTTATCGTTTTACCTGGAATCATAGGATTAAAGGTGCAGCAAAACCCTACCTCAAAAATAAAAATGATGCCTGGCATGCGCATGCCTATAATCCCAGCACTGGGGAGGCTGAGGCAGGAGGATTGTTGTGAGTTCAGCATTAGCCTGGGCTACAAAGTGAGCTCAAGGCCAGCCTGAACTGCATAGCAAAACCCTGCCTCAAACAGACAAATAAAAAAATAATTAAATAAAATAAAAAGGGCTGGGGATATAGTTCAGTGGGAAGGCATGAAGTCAAACCTGCAAATAAAGACTAAGGCCAGCCTGAACTGTATAGTGAGACACTGTCCCAAAAAGAAAAAAAAAAAAAAAAAAAAAAAAAAAAAAAAAAAAAAAAAAAAAAAAAAAAAAAAAAAAAAAAAAAAAAAAGAAGAGAAAATAGCACTAGTGTAACAAATATTAAAGGACAAAAGAATACTTTTAACACATACTGTTTGTAACAGTCAAAAATCACAACTAACCTAAAATTATTAGTAGGGAACCGATAAAGTAAATTATAGCAGATATACATTGAGGTCAATAGAAAGGATAATGTAAATAAACATATGCCTACTGCTATCACAGGATGTCCGTGACAATGACATTTTATAACACAGGCCAAAGTTGTGGAATGCTCCTCCTTTTGAAGCAGTTGGATGTTTCCTCATGAATAGATTCAGGATATACATTCTGACAGCATTACTATATAAATGCATCACATCAAGATACAGAAGTCAGTTTGTTCAAAGTTTAATTAAGTTAATCTTGTTATCTTACAAGGTAGTGTCTACAGGGTTTTTTTTCCCCACTGTGTAATTAATGTTTTGCTTGGAGATAATATCTGAGTATACTTTGGGATTGAGTAAATAGCTTATTCCCTATCAAGTTTAGCATCCAATTATGATACTTGACTAAATCAAGAATGGCTCCAAAACGAAAACAGAACAGAGAAATTCCATTTGCTTATCAAATCTATCTGCTCACCAGGAATTAATATTCCCTCTGACAACTTTCCACTACTCCTCTGCATCTTTTGTTTTGTTTTGTTGTAGTGCTCACGGTAGAACCCAAGGCCTCTCACTTACCAGCCAAATGCTCTACCACCGAGCTACACCTCCAATCCTGGTCTATTTCTTAAGAATTTCTTTCAAATGTGTGAGATTCCATTACTACTTTAAGAGATCTCTTCTGCATACTGTCATCTGCTGAAATACAAGTGTTCCCTAAATGCCTCCTCAGTTGTTTTCCCAATTACTTAAGAAGAACCCTGCAACTCAAGAAAGCTGCTAATCCTTATATATAAGGGTCAATCCACAAACTTCCTTTAATCACTAAACTTTGACTTATTTGAAAAAAATATTTTTAAAAAGACTCACAAATAGTAAAATCTCTTTGTACATAATTACACTCATAGAACTAGAGATCTAGAATGATGTTCAATGGAAAGCTAACTTTCCTCAGATTTTATAGCTTTTTCCTTCTTTATAATTTTCTGTATTTATACATTTTTACATGACTCTATGTCATTATCCCCTAACGAATCTACTGAAAATACTCATTTCATTTTTTGAGCAGTTATAGTTCAACCATCACACAACTTTTAAAAACACAGAAGAAACTTAAGTTTGCCAGCTTTTTAAAAAACAATACTTATCATTAAACCTGTCATTTCAGCAGCTTAGCATTATTTCCTTTTATCAGCAGTCAAGGTGCACTGAGCACCTGTGTGCATGGAAATACATGTGGGAGAGAACATTTAAGCCCTTAAGGAGGTTACAGTTCTCCTTCCTGACTGTTCCCATTCCTTTCATCCCTTCTTTACGTCTTTCATCTCCCTTTTCACCATCCCCGTCGGGCCTCACATTCTCTCTGCTGTGTCCCGTCATATATTTGCTTGCCTGCAATCCTCTCTATAATGTCAGGCAAAGCTTGGGGAAGCACTAAAGAAAGACAGTTGCAGATCTCAAAGTCTCAAAGAAAAAAATTAAAATACACCTCTCTGGACTCTTCTGCCAAGGTTAACCCTAACAGAAGCCAAGTTTACTACATTCTCCCATTTTGGTGTTCTCATTTAAGTGCAGCACACTCCACAATCCCACCTCCACAC
Organism: Dinomys branickii; assembly: GCA_004027595.1. Lineage (NCBI taxonomy): Eukaryota > Metazoa > Chordata > Mammalia > Rodentia > Dinomyidae > Dinomys > Dinomys branickii. The sequence goes on from PVLD010001184.1 coordinate 202,199, forward strand.
CTGCCCTTCACTTCTGAGGGTAAGCCTGGGCATCCAGTCAGGAATGCAAACGACCTCTACAAATGAGGTCACATCCTCCTTCCTACCTCCCTATTTGTCTCGGTAAAAGCACCTTTCTCCAAGAGCCCTCAGACAGAAGCCTATTGGTTTTGATTACTCATTCCCATGACCATCAGATAGATTACCACTCCTCTGACATCTACCCTCTTTTGCCAAACTCATTCTTCCTTTGAAAACACACCTGATGTTGTTGCCCTCATACTTTTCTCTAATTTGCCACACTAACGTCAGATTAATCTTCTGACAGGCACACTCCTGTGCTTCAGAAATCATCACTGACTTCCAGATACTGACCAATAAAGAACAGAAGTTTAAAGCTAGTATTTGAATTCCAACATGACTTTCTCCTATACCCCTTCTCCAGTGTTATTACCCACAGTGTATTGGCTCGTATTTCCAAAATTGTCTTTCTCTGAGGTCCAAGGGTTGCCAAGAGATTTAACTGGGGGGAGTTTCATACATGTAATAATTTTGGGAATTGATATTTCTGTGTTACCTGGAATCCTGCTCCTTTAATTGCTCCCAAGATTAATCATCCTACATTTTAAAATCCAACTCTAAGGCCATCTTGTTATTCAAGTACATTATACCTTAGAAACTATGTACTGTACCTGTTTCATCAATAGGTCTTGCCTTCACTATTTCTTCTATGTTGCAGGTGTTCAAATGTCTAATCTACCTTTTCATGCTTTTTTATTACCAGTAGGAAAAAACCTAACTGTCCAAGGGTAGAGGACCATCCGTACCATGTACTGTATCATTCAGCATTATATAGCTCTACATTCACCTGGCAGCAGCTGTATTAATTAACACAGCAGTATTAATACTTACTATCACTGAAAACAGAACAGTTCACGTAAGAACAACTTGAAAATTACTACAAAATGACAGGAAATTCACAGAGATGATGGAAGCATAGGCAGATGGGAGCAGAAATCAGAGGGAAGAGTACGGGGTATGAAGTACAGAAGATACAACATCTGGGTTATGGATAAGCAAAAAGGAGGGGACATCAGATAGAAAAAAAATGAAAGGAAAAATGAAAAGGTGTGTTATTTGTTATAATTATAAATATCTACTTACCTGACTATTCTCTATTTCCCAGTGAATCACTTGATTGTCAGACCCTCCAGAAACTAATTCAGTAGAAGGAGCTGAAAAAATTGTCTCAGTAAATATTTTTATTCATTTGATTCCCCCATCTATTTCCAAAAATTTCAAAGCTACAGAAATCATGTAAGAATACCTTGTCTTATACTCTCTATACATGTATGTACACACATTTTCTACACAATTGAAAGTAAGTTGCTCAACAGTGAAGAAAATATGCTACATGTATATGAAGTGTAACAACTGGCGTATACTGTTGTCACAAGAAAGAAAGAAACAGAAATTATCCTAAATTAGAGGAGACTTTTAAAGATGTGGTTACCAGATGTGCAATATGTGATCCTTAGAGTCTGAATACCAAAACAAAAAAGCTATGAATGGTATTATGGAATAATTTGGGTTACTTTAATATGGACTATATATTACATACTGGTACTATATCAATGTTAAAATTCTTGAATGTGATCATTGAGATAATATAGGAAAATGTTTAGGAGATACATGAAAATGTCTGGGAGGATCAGCAGTCTCATTGTTAGCAGTTTATTTTTTATTAAACTTATTAACGTACAAATTAATGGGGTTCACTGTAATATTCCCATACATGCATGTATTGTATATGAATCATGTGTAACCACCCTTCTAGCTTCTCCCCTCTCCACACTACCCCCAGACCCCTTACCTGTCCCACGTACTATAGCTTCTCTTTTTGGGACTGGGGATATAGCTCAGTGGAATAAGCGCTTGCCTAGCAAGCGCAGGGTCCTGAGTTTGATCCCCAGTACCACAAAAAAAAAAAAAAAGCCATATACTTCAAAATAGCTATTTTAAATATTTACAATTTCATGGAAATAACAAAAGAAACAGGTACTAAAAAAGAGAAAAATAATGTAACTAGTTTGGATTTCCCATTTTTTCCCCTGACATATGTGCCAGATATTTAGGGGAGACAGCTGGGAGACAGTCTAAAGAGTATAATTAAAAATCTCAGCTATAAAGATAAACAAATAGCATTAGACTGGAATTCTCAAGTCCCAGGTTCATATCTTAACTCTGCCACCAACCACTTGTGACCTTAGGCTTCAGTTTCTTATACAGCACAGAAATTAGGCCATTTATTTCCATGACTTTGAGAGTAAGTATATTAAGCTACAAAAAAAGAGTATATGAAGAAACCAGACATCTTAAGAATATAAAATGGTATTATTAAAATTTTATGTCTGATACAGCAGTGAGAAAGGTACCTAAATTACTGTATCTAGTGTTAAGAATCCTTTTCTTAGAGGAAAGCAACCATCACAGTTACAGATTACAGTGATGCACATGCAATTTATTTTATGTAACTCACTTTTAAAGGAAAGATGAAATACACAAGCTCAAATTAATATTTTATAACAAATTCCGACACTGAAAGTCAAGTAATTTTTGATGTCATGTGGTAGGAATTAATGTAATTACAATTGTGTTTAAACAACTGAATTAAGAGCTACCCCTGTACTATTTAATGTTTTTTATTTTAATGTGATACATGACTACTCTTGCTTTACCAATTGAAATAGCTTATTAAACTTTTTTATGTAACAATAAATCATAGCAAAGTCTCACTACCTTAAGAAATTCCCCACCAAAATCAGAATGTTTTCAACAAATGTTTATAGAATGAAAAGTAATTCTAAGTGGGTATATTTACAATACTTAAGGAAATTCCGTTAAATTTTTTAAAGAATCACTCAAAAAAAACACCAATATGTTAAATAAGAATCCTAGAGTAAGAGAACCTGCAAAATGGGAGAGAAATAATCATAGTAATATAATAATTTAAAACTTTCGATGTCAGGACTCCACACTTTTAAATTATCTAAGGATCTCTCTGCACAGGAAATCATCAGTGGAATAAAGACACAATCTATAGAATGGGAGAAAAATTTTGCAAGCTACTTGTCAAAGGACTATGGAAAGACATAGTGATGCATACCTATAATCCCAGCACTTGGGAGACTGAGGCAGGAAGATTGCTATAGGTTTGAGGCCAGCCTGGGCTACATATCAAGATCATGTCTCCAAAAAAAGAAAAGGGAGTGCATTTAGGATATATGAAGAACTCAGAAAAATTAGACCTCCCAAATTTAAAGATTCAATCAAAAAGTGGCAACTGAAACAAAGACAATTCTCAGATGATAAATTAAAAACAGTCAAAAATACATTTAAGAAATGTTCGTCCTCTCTGATCATTCCAGAAATGCAAATTAAAACAACACTGACATTCCATCTTGCTCCAGAAAGAATGGCAATCATCGAGAAATCAACCAATAACAAATGCTAGCGAGGCTGGTGAGGGGCCCCTTCTCATCCTACTTAGGAGTCTACACTGATACAACTACTATAGAAATCAGTATGGCGATTACTCAAAAATCTAAAACTAGGGCCAGGGATGTAGCTCAGTGGCACAGTGCCTGCTTGGCAAGTGCAAGGCCCTAAATTTAATTTCTGGTACCAAAAACAACGACAACAACAAAAACCTAAAATGTGAAATTCCATTTGACCTAGATCTTCCCCTTCTATTTATCTTCCCAAAAGCTAAAGACATATCACAATAATGTATGCATACCCATGTTTACAGCAGCATAATTCATAGTACCACAATTTCGGAACCAGCATGTGCACCCATCCACAGATGAATGGATATGAAAAATGTGGTATTTATACACAATGGAGTACTACTCTGCCATAAAGAAGGATAGACTAAAATCATTTGTAGGAAAATATATGCACCTTGAAAAACCATAATGTTAAGTGAAATAAATCAGACACACAGAGACTTGAATCATTTTATTTTCTCTTATACAAGAAGCCCAATATATAAATAAAGCACAAAATAAAACAGGCGGGCTGGGGATATAGCTCAGTGGAATAAGCACTTGCCTAGCAAGCGCAGGATCCTGAGTTCGATCCCCAGTACCGCAAAAAAAAAATAAAAAATAAAAAAAAAATAAAACAGGCTATAGAAAAAAAGAGAGGGGAAAAATTTTATTGTTTTCCAGCATGGACAATGTATCTAAAACATTTTTTTTTTTTTTTTTTTTTTTTTTGCGGTACTGGGGATCGAACTCAGGACCCTGCGCTTGCTAGGCAAGCGCTTATTCCACTGAGCTATATCCCCAGCCCTGGACAATGTATCTAATGTATCTTGATTTTATATAATTGTCTGATGTTTTTTTTGTTTTCCTAGTTTGCTACCTTGGCTGCTAATCTGTACTTATGATAATTACCTTCATAAGGATTTATAAAATAAATAAATGAACATGATCCTGGAAAAAATTTTTTTTAGAAAGAAGGTAGAGGGGAAGGGGAGAAAAAAGAACTGAGGTGTGTTCTGTACCTCCACCAATTTCTCACCATGAATGTAACCACTGTGCAGTGTAAACATGCTAATAAAAATTTTTAAAATTTTAAATGCAAAAAATTAATTTTTAAAAATTCTAAGATTCCCTAAAAGCTTTTGATTATATAGGCCACATTACTAATGTTAACTACATTAGAAATTAAAACTGAGAAATTTGAGAACTATTATTTAATAGCTAACTTTAAAATTATGAGGGCATGGTGGTATATGCCTATAATCCCAGCACTCAGGAGGCTTAGGCAAAAGGATTGCTGTGAGTTCAAGGCCAGCCTGGGCTACATAGTGAATTCATAGTCAGACTGAACTACACAGTGAGACTCTGTCTTAAAAAAAAAAAAATTATGAGGAAATCCACAATATGGATACACAAATATTTTCTTGAGGATGAAGGGAACCCAATGCACTTGAAAACAAAAAATTCATGAGAAAAGATATTCTTTCACACTTCTGCAAATCTCATTCTCTGATTATATTAGCTATAGCTGGACTTTTATATCTATTTTTGTATTTAATCTGTTACATTATCACATATCACATTCCTGCTAGAAAACTCCACTATACATTTGTGATAGAACATGAACAAAAACTATGACTACTTCTTAGTCTTATTATGAAAATAATTTTGACCTCATAAGTTTTGTGAACCTCTGATCTAGTCCTATACAGATCTTAATTTTCAGAGGGTACTAACAGGTGCAAACTGGAGTCAACACAAAATGTAATGTTTTGCCTTGAAGAAAAGCAATAGATGGTCTGTCACAGAGAGAGATATGGAAGCTGAGTCTTCTGAATGCCAGTCTAAGCCTAAGCCCTACTTACACGTTTTCCAACAAAGGCTGTGGGCTTCTGGAGGCAGAGTAGGGGAAGGCACTGACACAGTCAGTGTCTCTTTCATCCTAAACCCTGCTGTGTTATCGGTGCTTCAACTGCTACAAACTAAAAAGACAGGTCAGATATTTCACTGAGCATACCGTTTTTCTGTTATTTTCGATCTCTATAACATTACATATGATCATGTTGAGGTAAGAGACAGGTTGAAAGGAAAACGATTACCCATACCTTCTCAGAAAACAGCTTTAACAATCAGGTTCATACTTACAGCCATCTTGTCTACAAATCCACCGTACACAATTGACTCGAGAAGCGTGACCATTCAGGTTGGTGACAACTACCCTTTCCTTAAAAGAAAACAGCAATCAGTAACTTTATCCCACGGAGGAATTAACAAACCAATCAAATCAACTTCTGTGTTTTGACAGTAATAAGATTGGAGTTTTATCAACATAGCTGCGTCTCTCAACTGGTTAAACTTTTCACTGTGGCTCAACTTTCACTCACTTCACTCTAGATCATTTCTGCTTTTCAACACTCTCCACATTCCTAGTGTCTTGTGTTTTCATTACACTGAGCTCTCAGATTCTCATGTGCCTAGTTCAGTTTACTCTTCCATGATGTCTCATACTTCTTCCTTCTTACCCTGACACTCTTAAGCTAGACAAGCATCTCCTTGTGTTCCACAGGCTTTGGGAACTACTTTTACCATGCAGGCATAATCAAAAACTCTTTTCACAGTGGAATTCATAATTAGCATATACAAATTCATGTTTCACTTGCCATGCCACGGCTGATCAGGTGGCAGGTTCTTCAGCCCTAGTGAAACAAGGTCTCAAAACCACAACTACTAAGGCCTTCTTACATATCCCTGATAGAGATCTCTGCAAGGTGAATCGGGTCCCAACTCACCCTCAGCCCACTGCTTTTACCAAGACATGCCACACTTTAGCAACCTTCCTTCACTCACTACCAAAGATTTTAACTCTAAGACTACTGTATTTTGCCAGGCATGGTGGCACACGCCTGTAATACCAACACTTCAGGAGACTGAAGCAGGAGGATGACTTTGAGTCTGAGGCCAGCTTGGGCTACATAGTGAGCCTAGGCCAGCCTGAACTACATAAGGAGACCCTGTCTCAAAAAACAAAACAAGGGCCTGGGGCTACAGCTCAGTGGCACAGTGCCTGCCTGGCAAGCGTGAGGTCATGAGTTCAATTACTGGTTTAAAAACAAACAAACAAAAAAAAACTACTGCTTCTTTATAGTTCCTCTTTTGTCAACTGTGGCAGCTTTATGTCTGCTTATATGCCAACCTGAACTCTCACAGCTGGGAAAAAGGCATGCAGAGGCAAACATATATAAACTAATATATTTCATGCATGAGTTGAGGTTGGGAAACAATTTACTAGATTCCTTCCTTTCTCCTCCTAGATTAAATTCCCTCCTAGGAAGGGGTAAATATACATTATCTTGTGCCACCATCATCTAGTACATAGAATCTAGTACAGAAAGGGTTCTCAAAGCATGCTAAACAAGTGTAATTTCCAAAACTCCGTTTTAGCCTCTAACCTGCTCTTATTCCTCTGTTGAATTAAACATCCAACCAATAAATATTTAACAAAAAGGACATTTTTATATGTTTAAATCCCCTAACATGGCCATTAAGTTACCATTAAAAATGTGATGGAAAGCATGGAGACAAATCTACTGAGATGCTGCACAAAGACGAGCTTCTATCACTGACCCAGTACTTGGTTCATGGTAACCACAAAGCACTTCCTTGGTTTGATGTGCCTGCTCTTGCTACTTAAGAATGCATGCCATTTAACACAAAACAAAAAACAGAAATGATAAGCAAACTCAAGATGCAGGAAAGTGAATGAAAAAATTTTATATAGAAATGTGAATCTGCAAAGGATAACAGAATTTTACACATTAATGAAACAGTAGAGTAAGATACACCGACATCTGTCCCGCTTTTTAAATTTTCTACATTTCATTTTTTTAAAGAGGAGAAATTTCATTTGGTTCATGTCTGTATTTCACTTTTTGTACTTTATACTGAGATACAAGAATAACTTTATCATGTTAATCAACCAGGAGAAATGGTACCACAGTAAAACAGGGGTAGCATGCAAAACTATTCCCTTGGAAGTCTGATAGGGAGAGGACATTTTTTAAAAAACTGACAAACTCAGGGAATGGATAACTCCTAACTTGCAACCCCCTGCAGATCCCTATGAATCTTTGCCCAACTGGTGCATTCTCCTAGCTAAAATATCGTTATCTCTTTGAAATTCAGTATCACACAAGTTAATTAACCAACACTGAGGGAAATACAGAGCTGAGATTGCACCTGTGGACGATGGCTTTAATTCATACCTAAATTTCAACGATTCTAAAACCCAAATTGATTCTTGAATAGTACAACAACTCGTAGCACGGTTTCCGATAAGATCTCCTCTCTGGGGTCAGCGCTGGGCTACCAGAGCACGGGCAGGGCACTGGCCACAGAGAGCCTGGACAGACACCAGCGCCCGCGGGAGACTCCCTGCAAGGCCTTCCCGGGCGTACTACACCAACACGGGGTGTCTTGGCTCTGGAGGGCAATCTATAGTCCCGCCCCAAGGGTCCCCAACAGGTTTGGCCAAGGAAACACAGGGGAGGGACATCCAGCTGTCTTTTTACCTGAGGGTCATAGAGAACCACCGAGCAGGACGTGCCAAAGGCCAGAAGTCCTCCAGGCCCAGGACTCCAGCTCACGGCTCCCCGCACCCGGTTCGGGCAGCAAAACACGTGAGCAGCCTCTAGCGTAGGCACCACCATGACGCCAGCTGGTCAGCACCCCCGAACGCAGCGCGCACTTCCGGCCGGAAAGCGGAACTACTCCCACTGCAGCCTCGCGGACGGCGGCAGCCGGTCCGCTTTTCCGAGGCGCCTGGGGCGGCCCCCCCGCCTCGGGCCCCGCCCCTCGGGCCCGCCCCGCCCCGCCCCGCCCCCGCCCCCGCCCGGCCTTGTGCTTCTCCACAGTTCGCGCTGACGCGAGGCTGCACCTTCCAATTTGCACCTCTCCGGGCGCGCGCGTTACTACTTCTCTCTTGGGCCGCTCGGCCCCGCGCTCGAGGCACGTCCCACTGGATACCTTGGACCCCTTCAGAGAGACCAGTGCTATAGTGCCAGGGCGGCCCTTCAAGGCCCATCAACTGCCCAAGCTGTTCTGGGAGACCCTGAAGAGCCAGTCCCGGGCCTCAGAGAAACGCAGGGACGCAGAAAGGTTCTAAAAAGGGACCCCTAAGTACTCCGGTCCACTCAGACCTTGCAGACACCTCCGGCTCGGCGCGGCAGCTCCTCCGCCCCCCGCGAGCCTGGGGCGTCTAGGAAGGCGCGGAAAAGCGGATCTGTCTGGAGTCGGGGTTCCAGAGCCGCATTGCGCGTGCGCCGCGGTGCTTGCTGCGGGGGGCGGCGGTCCCCGGCTTTGCGTGGCGCGCGGCGCTGCGACTCCCGATTGTCCTGCTCCGAGGAAGCGAGGGTGCTGGGCGTGGCTCCCCGCGGCTGCTCGGCGGGACCGAAAAGACCGCCGCTCTGTGCGCGGCGTGAAGGCTTTTCGGAGAGACCAGCGCGGGCCCGTCCCCACCGTCTGGAGCTCCCGCAGGGAACCCAACCTGCGCGTGGGGCCCGGCCGTGGGACGGCGAGGCCGCGGAGAGGTGAGTTCGGCAGGTCGCGGAGTGGGACTGCAGGAGGGGAGCCCCGCGGCCCGGGGATCCGCGGAAACGGGGTCCTGGGAGCCAGGCCGGGGGGCTGCAGAGGAGGGATGGGGGAGGGTCCGCTGCCGGGCTCGCTCCTCGGGAGCTCCTTGCTCGGGATTCAGCTGGGCTTCGAGGACTTTGAGGTGATGGGCTGTACTTTCCATCCCGTATTCAGAGAAGGTACTGACTCGTTTAAAAAGCCCTTAACGGAAACAAAGCTTTGTGTCCTCTTTTCGGTGTTCTCCGTTCTTTCTGCGCTCCTAAACCTTTTCTTTCAGCTTTTTTTTTTACGTCCAACCCTCGCAGACCTTCAGGAAAGAGATCCGAAGACCAGTACGAGATCGCCCTGAGCATCCTCCCTGCCTAAGGCACGGGGCCGCTTAAGAGTTGCCCCTGTGTTTGTCCCCTCTCACCCTGCGCCTCGCCTCACTCTTGGGAATGATTTTTAGTGGTTCCCTTTTGCCTGTTAAATGAATTTTTAAATCTTTAGGCCATCAAACCGGGCGTGGTGGCATATTCCTGTAATACCAGCGCGTTCGAGGCCAACCTGGGCTGTGGTGAGTTCAAGGCCAACTAAGACTACAGAGTGAAACCCCGTGTGAAAACAGAAGGAGCTAAAAACTTAAGTCCAGGAAGATTCCTGGTCTGAACCTAGTCCTAGGCTGGTTACGTCCTGGGAATGAGCACTTGAGCAATACCTAAGTTTAACGTAGATTTGTCTTCCCCATTCAACTTGCACAATACATATTACAGGCTTTTCAGGTGAGATCATGAATGTGAGAGCCCAGCTCAAGGAAGAACAGCCTTGTACATAGTAGGGTTTGGTTGCCCCAGGTGTTTTTGTTTTTGTGTTAGATCCAGAACCTCTAGATCTCTTGCTGGACACAGGAGTTTGGCCACTATCAGCCATCTATCATCAGTGCTGGACATTTCTTGCGTTCTGACTTAACCTTCTCTCCACTGATCTGACTATACCTTCCTCTCCTTAACTGCTATCTCAAGCCCCACTTGGATTTCAAGCACTGTTTTGTGAATGAATAATAGTAATAGTTTGTGGTAAAATTCTAACGGGTTTGTAGCACCACAAGAACAATATAGTGAGTTTTTGTTGAGTTTAGTCTATTAAAGAACTACAATGCAGTCATTCAAGAGAAAATATACTGGTTGATGAGAAAGAAGAAAAATCTGGTAAAAGGCAACACCTTTGAAAAATGGGATGGGGAAAAGGAGGAGCCTTACATAGATTTTTATATAAGAAGACGGTATCAGTTTAAGAAAAAATTTTAAGTGTGCATTCTGGGATTATATTTTTGTGTTTAAAAGTTCTTTTATGAAATGATGGTGATAGGGAGTAGGTAGGTTTGATTTGGTTTTAAATCGTTCTCAGTACACTAAGAAATTGCAGTGTGGCTGTGGCCATATGGGTCTCTCTTGTTTCTGAATTACTACTGATTTTACAGACTGATTACAGTCTCTGGGCATTCACTGTGTCCACTTGCTTTGGTGTTTTACCAGTGCAAGGAGGAACCTTAGTACTCTGTATCTTCTCAGTACCTAGCACCACACCAAATGAAGTTCTGTAAATCTTGATTATTTGATTAGACATTAATTTAATTAGACATTATTTAATGAGACATTAATTAGCATGCGGTCTCAATTCAAATTGCTATAGAAGTGGATCAAGAATTTTTTCCATCTTTTCTAGGAAGGTGCAATGGCAAGGAATTTATCTGTAATCTTGATCCTGACCTTTGCCCTGTTGGTCACAAATCCCCTTCATGAACTAGAATCAGCTGCTGCTTTCTCTCAGACCACTGAGAAAATTAATCTGAATTGGGAATCTGGCATTAATGTTGACACAGCAGTGACCACACGGCAACATCATCTACAGCAGCTTTTCTACCGCTATGGAGAGAACAATTCCTTATCAATTGAAGGGTTCAGAAAATTGCTTCAGAATATAGGCATAGAAAAGATTAAAAGAAGCCATACCCACCACGACCATGAGCATCACTCCGACCATGATCGTCACACTCACCGTAATCGTGCTGCTTCTGGTAAAAATAATCGGAAAGCTGTTTGCCCAGACCATGACTCTGACGGTTCAGGTAAAGATCACAGAAACAGCCAGGGGAAAGGATCTCACCACCTGGAACATGCCAGTGGCAGAAAGAATGGCAAGGAGGGTGTGAATGCTGGCGAAGTGACCTCAACCATGTATAACACTGTCTCTGAAGGAACTCACTTTCTAGAGACACTGGAGACTCCAAAACCTGGAAAACTCCCCAAAGATATAAGCAGTTCCACCCCACCCAGTATCACAGAAAGAAGCCGGGTGGGACGGCTAGTTGGTAGGAAAACCAACGAGTCTGTGAGTGAGCCCAGAAAGGGCTTCATGTATTCCAGATACATGAATGACAATACCCAGGAGGTAAGATAAATGTGTTCAGTTCTCTAATATACTTGTCTGTCTTGTGATTGCTACTCTTATCTCTAGTTAAGGAGTATAAAATAAAATTTTTTAAAAATTGGGGGGTACTGGAAATCAAACTCAGGACTTGCACTTGTCAGGCTGGTGCTGAGCTGCTGAGCTATATCCCTGGTACATTTATTTAAAAGGGTTTTTTCTTGCTGTTTGTTTTTTGATGCAGGGTCTATGTAGTTCAGGCTGGCCTTGAACTCACTATGTAGCCCAGGCTGGCCTTGAACTCATGGCAATCTTCCTGCCTCAGCCTCCCAAGTGCTTGGATTACAGGAATGCACCACCACACCTGGCTAGTTTTTTGCTTCCTTGGTAAGGTACCTGGCTTGCAGTGAGCCTACAGCGTTGGGAATACTCCTGATACAGACCTTGGAGAGTAGGTCTTTGGTGAGAAGAGTGCTGCCTGCTAGAAGATTTTTCTAATATGTATAAAATGTAAATTGTCTATAGAAAGATACTAAGATTATTTTTGGAGAAAAGCTTTAAAGGTGAATTACTAATAAAAATAGGAAATGGAGACATTGAAAAGTAGGAGTTAGAATTCATGTTTTAGGAAAAACTGTTGAAATGGCTGAAGAACAGCAAGGGTAGTGTGGCCTCCATGGCAAAAAAGCTTACACGAATTTGTAAAGTGATTGAAAATTGTAGCAGCTACCAAGAGCTTCATAGCAGACAAACTCAGTAGGTGGTTGTTGTGGTTCAGAGTTCATGTGGTTTTGCACTTCCAAACTCCCACCTATTTCATGAACTTAGCTGAAAGATATCAAGAAAAAAGAATTAATTGGTATACTTTAGTAAGAAAAACTTGAGTACTCTAAACCAGCATTAACGTTGACAGCAGTTCATCTACAGCACCTTTTTTACCCCATGGAGAAAACAGTTGCTTGTCAGTTGAAGGGTTCAGGAAATTGCTTCAAAATATAAACAAAGAAAACTTTTCATTAAAAGAAACCATACCCACCATGACCATGAGGATCTATACTAAGATACTAGAGTGCTTGTACTAAGATAAATTTGGAATAATCCTACTAATAGTCATGACTATAGCAACAAAGGTAATGAAGTTTCTTCTTAGTGGTGTTGCCTGAGAACTGTGGGAGTCTGAAATATCCTGAAATACAGAACATCAGAAACAAGCAGAGGGGTTGTTTTGTTTTATTTTGTTTTTGGAGGGGAGGCTAAATTGCACAAAGGAATTTCTCTTCAAACCAAGGTTCTTACCCAGTTAAATTGTTGAAGACTTTGCCTGCCAAGACAGGTTTGTTTTATTAACCAGCATTGGGAGAGAAATCTGCATAATTTAATATCTTCATTGTAGAGCATTATTTTGCCAGGTATGTAGACAGAACTAGAACTAAGCTAAGTTTTTGCAAGTAGGGTCACTGATGGGAAAACACGTCTTGGGCTTGTTTAGGCCACATAGGATAGCATTAGTACTAAAATATATTTCTCAATCCCTGATAAATCCTATTTCAGAATGAAAGCTCATTTCCTTAACAGGTTTATACAGTGAGTTAACAGCCTTGTGAATCTTTGTTTATCCTCAACCTCGTTGTACTTGAAGCTTTTTCCCTTTGTGACTAATGTTGTAAGTGCTTCTCTCAAGTAGGCAGAAGGTAGCATAGCACTACAGTGCCATTTCCTCCACATAACTAGAGGCAAGTTCCAAAGTATTGAAAACAGAAGTTGATTTTAACATGAATTGACTTAAGTAAAGAAGCACTTTTAGTAAGGAAAAGGTATGTTGCAAAACTACATTTTCTCTGATGGAAATGCCTATCGGTGATGGTCACTGCTCTGTTTCCTTCAGTGTTTCAATGCGTCAAAGCTGCTGATGTCTCATGGCATGGGCATCCAGGTTCCACTGAATACGACGGACTTCAGCTATCTCTGCCCAGCCATCATCAATCAAATTGATGCTAGATCTTGTCTGATTCATACAGCGAGTGAGAAGAAGGCTGAAATCCCACCAAAGACCTATTCTTTACAAATAGGTAGAAATGCCTTTTTATGTCAAAAATAACAACTCCCAATAGATACATTTATGTTGTACTTCTTATATTTATATCAACCATTCATTTTTTATCATGATTCCACATATATCATCTAAGTTTTTCTCTACCTAAAATATGGAGAAAACAAGTATATTGTTAGCATTTGTCTTGGGAAAAAGTCAGAAAGTAAAATGTAAGTGATGCTTTATCTAAGGTCATCCCAAAGGATGAGTCAGGATCACCTCAAACTTGGACTTTTTATATCATGTTACATTGTTTAGGAGGAGGGGTCAGAGTTCATCTCTGTTACTTAGGAGCCTAATTCTGGGGTGTTCTTATTGTGAACCTAGGATAGGTCCTGATGTGGAATATGTCACATTGCTCAAAAGGTATAAAGTAGAAATATGTTCACTGGGAAATTTTTTTGAGTTCCTAGTCTCCTTCTTGCTTCTTTTCAATTTTATTTTTAAACTTTTTCCTCTTCTCTTTCATAATTTAACTGTTCTGGGAATCTGAAGGTTCAGGCCTCAAGTTAGCTAGAGTTCATCCTTAGAAACGTTTTTTTTCCCCTCCTTCCACCCTTACTTGAGGAATTTTCTTTTTTTTTTTTTTTTTTTTTTTT